>APFE030606928.1:2367-29373 GCA_000404065.3 Pinus taeda
GGTTCGGGGCAACGCCCCGAGAAATTTTTTTTTGGACCCTATATTAGGTTGGGCGAACCTACCTATGGTTTTTGGTCCATGGTTTTGGACGCGATGGTTTTCGGTCCATGGTATTGGATGCTTCGGCATGTATAAATATGTATTGTAACATTGAAAGGAATATAATGAAAAATCAAGCTGGTAGTCTTAGTTTTGAGATCCAGTGGGAAATCTCTGTGTATATGTCTTTTATGGGTTATGCTCTCGCATTTTTATTTTTCTGTGATTTAGAATTCGTATGCAGGTAATTTATGTACGGGGTTAAAACCTACATTTCTATATGCATCTATGATTTGAGTTGAATACAAAATCTAGAATTAATGAATTTTTTCTTGACTAACAAATGTTAGAATACTCATTTTAATTTTATAATTAGAAAAGTTTTATGCACGCATTAATTGATTTAGATGTAGATTATGTTTGTCTTTTGAATTGTTTATCATTATGTCTAACATTCATTCTTTTAAATTAAGTTTTACATTCTCACTGGTGACGTTAATTATTTTTAGCTTTGTTTTAAACTAGGATTTAATGCTTATAGTTTATATTCTATAAAAAACATAAACACAATCCATTTTACCTTCCTTGCTTTTGCATTAGAGTAAATTTACTAGGTGGCCCAGTTGTACCCACATATCATTTGTAAGAAATATCATTTTCAAGATTTGTACTTTCCTAGAAAACTTGCATTTTGGGTAGTTTCCTCCCTCCTCATTGTTAGTAAAACAATTCCATCAAACAAAAGTATAGTGGTAACAAATCTTAGACAAATATTTAATAAGTACTTAGAATTAGAATTAGGTTAGTTATGCAGTTAGTGTAGGTTACATTAGATTAGATTAGGACATGGCAACTGGGCCAAATACTAGTGATTTCCACCATACCAAATGAGTATGGGTCTAACTCAGACGCCGATTGGTTGGTATCTCTACATTGCACGCTCGAAATTTTGTGTTTGTCAACATGCCTACATAGAAGTGGAGGAGATTGGTGTCTCCAATAGGGTGTTTCCTACAAACCAGCAGATGGGATTGGTATCTCTTGTAGCTTGGTGCCTAGAATGTAGTAGAGGGGATTGGTGTCGCTTTTAGGTTGGTTCCTCCAAAGAAGAAAAGGGGATTGGTGTCCCTTGTAGGTTGGTGCCTACAAATTAATGTAATAGTAGGTTGGCTCCTACAATATATTTCATATAAAGAAGTTTTGTGGTTTTCTCCCATAAGGGTTTCCATGTATATCTCATGTTATTTGTTTTGTTATGAAATTGATGTTTTATGATGTTTGAATGGCATTAAATATGTAAAAAAATTCATTTTACTAATCCACCCCCCCCCTCTTAGTATAATTGTGAAATCAAACAGAAGGTAATATTCCTCGTGTGCTTTTTCATTTCTTCATATTATCCCTAAAGTAATTTTTAAATATTTCCCTTACCTCATAATATGTAAATTGATAAATATCTCAAATAACACTTAGATTTGAGTATTCCATTAAATCTTATATTGCACCCCTAAGTAATACCAATTTAAGGGATTCATCATCTAACTTGCAATTTTAAAATGCCTATAACTAAAATCCAATCACTAAGCATAATATTCCAAAGTTCCATCTACTCTTTGAGTCATACAAAATATGTCATCCCTTTTTTCTCTTTCTTTAAAATAATATTTATCTTTTGTTAATAATTTTCCTTCATTTGATCACAAGTACTTGTACTTCCTCTTTTCAACCCCACAAACCATCATAATGTATCATACTTAAGGGTCGAAGATGTTGAGAAAACTAGGGGTAGCTATAACAGGTGATTTATCTTACTTTCATAATTGTTTGTGATGTATTTTTACTTAAACTTGAATAGCTTCTTCTTTCACATAATTATCATCAGTGTTTTATATCATCAAAAATATACCAAACAATGAATATCAATGCAACAAGGAGACACAAAATGTAGGTTTTTAGCCAAAGCCAAACCCTTTCCTCTTGAGAGGAAAACACACAATAACTCTTCACTTCTTATAGAAATTAAAATGACTAATTCCAAGACCTAAGACCCTTGTCAAAGACCCCTCTAAGTTCAAGTCAAACCTTCATTTGATGAGATTCTCTTTCCATCAATTTTGACCCCAATAACTTCTCTAGCAACTTCTCCAACAACTTTCCAGCAACTTCGACTTTCCCAGCAACATCGACTTGCCCAACAACTTCAACTTGCCCAACAACTTTCTAGCAACTTGACTTTCCTGGCAACTTTCCAGCAACTTCAACTTTCCCAACAACTTCTAGCAACTTCAAATTTTTTGTAGTAAGGTTTCCCTATTCTTCGCACATGTGAGGAGAAGATAGCCCAAAAGCAATATTCAAAAGATTTTGTTCCTTTCGTCTTCCTCTTCTTCGCTCTCTTCTTCCTTGATCGAATTTCTTATGTGGTGAGTGAGTTCTCTTCAAGTGAGGTCAATGTCTCTTATATATAGGCTTCTTTGATGGTCGATTTGTTGTATATAAGGCCGACTTGATCCTTCTTGTAGACCGAGATGTTTGACAAGGTCTTGGAGAGTCTTTATGACATTTTTTACTCTACAAAAAAATTCTTTACAAGATACAACATGCCCAAAGGGATCTTACATGTATGACACTCACTCTTTTGACTTCATAATTCTATGAAAAAACTAGAAGCACTCAATGGGTGTTTGACCTGTAAATAAATTTACCTTGAGCATGAAACCCATGCATCAAGAATGACAATAATAATAAATTTATTTTTCTCTTTTCATCAAATAAATAAAATTATGATTACAATAGACATTATGAAGACCGAACCTAGTTACACTTTTCAACACTCCCTCTTAACTAGGGAGGTATTCATAATTCATACATGGTACTTGGACATTCTCAATTAAAAATATTTTGAAAATAATAAGAGTCAGATTGGTAAGCCATATCATAAGTTATTAATTCAGCTTATCTCATTTCATCTTATCATACCAACCAACATTGTCACATAGAAAGGCCTTGACTAATATCTCTATCTCTCCACAATATTAGAGCATAATGTTGGAGAAATAATGACTGATAGACACCATCATGATTATCTCTTAAGGTACATACTCCACCTAGTTGTTCACAAGGTATGTCCTTCTAGAAAAATTATTGTCTTCGAATAACACATCCCCAAGAAATTTCCTCTTCGACTAGTACTGTTACCTATTGGATGCCCTACCATGTCATCAAAGAGTATCGGAAACTGGATGCTTACCCAATCCTCCATTCTTTCTTCAGAACATGAATACAAGAATGATGTGTCTATCTCTCTCTCATGGCCTTCACTAAGACTTACGATTGTTAGTCGTGGTCTAGTTCATGAAACGTGAAGTAGAGAGCCATATATGGCATTCCCTCTCAACTAGGTAGGATCTAATCATTCCTATAGAAGGAATATACCCAAGCTTCATCTTAACCAAGGACTTTCCCAACGTCCCTCTTAACTAGGAACTTATTTCTGATAACAACTATCTGCTCTTTGGTGGAGATCATGGTTATATCAACTGCTTGTAGGGCTCCTCTTTCTGATGTCATGAACTTCAAATTCTTCATCATGGAGCCTTCATCTTCAAGATCTTCTTCATAGGGAATCAACCATATTCTTCATCACTATCCTTCAACAAACCATAGTGTTGAACCAATAGTCATTCCATCCTTCTTTTCATCATAAACTGATCTTCTAGTCCAGATCTGGATTTTCTTCTTACCAACTACCTCTTCCAAGTCATCTTTCTTTTAGGATATTCCATCCAATCACATGAGTACTAATTGTAGGTGACATTTACAACTCTCTTTTGGTAGCCCTGTTTCAACCCAACCAAATTATTTCAAAAATCAAAATGGACATAAATTAAAAATTACATTTTTATGATGGTCTTTCGTCATGACATCAGCTTCTTGTAGCATCAACATCCTAAACATGTATGAATCCCTCTCCAAAACATTCAATGTCAAGGGTATCCTTCGTTTATAGACTTTAGCATGGTCTTCATACCTTCTCCATGGAGATGTCATTATTAATCCTTCTAGTTATCAGATGTTGATCACTTTTCTTATCTTAAATGACTATAGTGGCATCTTTCATGAACTCTACTTCCTTTATTCAGATATTGCTTTCCTCGGGATCTTCTTTACATGGTTCTTTCAACAAAAGAACCATGATTTCCAACCACCTCATATTCTATATGAGGTCATATTATGTTGATTTCAATTTATCAATATGTAGAGGAGTTCAAGCCACATTGTCTACATGCCTTCATGTATCATTTTAATGGAAGAGATACTTCTTCATAAACCATGATCATGAGATAGAGAAATTAAACTAGGCTATCTACAACTATATGATGACATGACTCTATCATAAATATACATATCTTTTCCTTCTTTTTGTCATCTATACTTCCTTCTAACAGCTTCCTTTTCTTGTTTGAAGATGAAAGTATTTATAACAACTCAACATGTTGCACATATTTGTCATCATACCTTACCAATGAATCCCACATAAGGTGGACAATAAACTATCAATAAGGCATTTTATTCTTCCAAGTAGAGGTGAACCTTCTTATAAAGATTCTAGTGGAGAATCTAGATGACCCCTATTCTACAAATGCTCCTTTCTAATGATGATGATTTATGATGATTTATTATCATACTATATTACTTTCGTTTGACCATATATATTTCTACTTTGGTTGTCCTTATATGCTTCCAATGGAGATGCCATGAGCTACTTTTTTCTGTCATGATGATTGCTACAACCATGTAGACTTCTACTTTAATTATCCTTCTAAGCTTCTATGACAATGTCATCTCTATTTCAACAGACTAAAATATCTTTATGCTTTTGATACTTTCCATCATGATTTTTATCTTCTACATAGCTGAAAAGAACTCAAGTATATTTTAGTCATAGTAGAGGTGATTCACCTCTTCCTTCTTTGTCTTCTTCTTTTCAGGTTCTTCCACTTCTTTGGTGACATGGGATTCTTTTCTTTCTTTTCTCTTCTTGATGTCCCTCTTATGTTTAGGACAATTCCTTTTAAAGTGCCCATATTCATTACACTCATAAAGTTGTGTCTTTGACATATCGATATTTTTCTTTTTCCAAGGATCAAACTTTCTAAACTTTATTTTTCTCCTTGCCATGGAAGCATATTTTTGAGCTTGTTCATTTGATCCAACACCACTTTTAGCCTTTAGTATTTTTTATTCAACCTTGCATAATGACAAAATTTCATTGAATGGAGTGGATTTCTTCTTTCCATAGATACTTGATACAAAGTGTTAGAGTCGGTCTGGTCAGTCCTCTGTTAGAGATCAAAACTCTTTATGCATTTCATTTTTAGCAGTCCTGCTCCATTCACCCAGCTACATTCCGCTAGGGGCATGCCATAATCTGACGGAAAAGGTCATGCTAGTCATTTCCCCTCATGTATGGCTCTTGCAGGCTTAGGTCTTTTGTCAATGATCACTAAAGTCCATGACAGTCAAGATCTGGCCCTTTAATGGACAAAAGTCATTTTCGATAATTAGGTCTAGGGATTAATCAATTTGGTCTTCAAACATGTCCAATAAAGCCATGCAGGCCAGAGTGAGGCCCTTATTAAGTTATGATTCAGAGAGTTTCATCGTCGTGTTGATAGACTTCGACTCTTCTTCAAAACTCTGTTTTGAAGAAAAGTCAAACAGTGCCATTGGTGATAAAATTTTCAAAAAAGTCGCTAGTTGGTTTCTTTAGGTGCAGTCATGGTTTCCGTGGCCAAATGCCCTATCATGCAAGTCCTGCAAAGAGTGCCGAAAATTTCATCATTTGAGCTAAAAATTCAAAGGGAAAAGTGAAATTCAGTGTTGCTTTAAGTCAGTGAAAAAGTGTCAAAACATAACATTAGAAAAATGGGTTTTTGGAGAAGCAAAAATTTAACCCATGACTTCAAGGTCTTTATATACAAGTTTCCATCAAAATCAAAGTCATTGTGCAAATCAAGTTCATAGAGAGACATTACAAAGTGATTAGGAGAGCAAAGTGTGTGTTTAAGAGTAAGTTGGAGGAAGTTTCCAGGGGGTGCGGCGCACACACTAAGGGGCGTGGCGCACACAGAGGGCGCGGTGCACACAGAGCCACCCCACAGTGTAAAATTTCAACGAGCACGGTGCACTGGGCTTGGCGCGCAGCGCACACCCACCAAGGCCCGAAACTGTGCCAAATCGCCTCAAATTTCTTGTGAAACCCCTCAAATTGACAGGTAGGCTCTATGTCACGGCTTGCTCATCAAAGTTTATCAATGATATGGTGGTTTATGGCTATGTTTAATTACAACAAAACTTATAAAACCAACCACAAGAAAACACCAAAAGCCAGTGCTGCTAGGGTTGCATAATTGTGGTATTGAGGCCAAGGTTCCATTTTCACCACTCATTTTTCCCTTGCTTGCCATTTTTCCCTATCCTCCCTTTCTTATTTTTCCTATTATCCCTACCCTAAAACCCTACCTTATCAAAACCCCAAAACTCAACCAACTTCTCCCCATAACCCCTATTTCCATCATATTACTCCCTAACTAATACTCCCTTTTTTCATTGTTCCCCTTGGTGGCAGATATCACAAAAGCACCCAACTTCACACCATCATCAAAGGGCAGCCTAAGTACAATACACACAGCAGTCATGGCATCAGAGAATTCATCAGAGTATGATATGGAGACACAAAGTGATTCATCCTCGGAAGAACAAGCTCCTAGGAGACATCACAAGAGTGGAAAACATGTTAGGGATGAGTCAACTACCCTCACTAAATTGCAAGCATGCCCTCTTACCATGTCATGTTTCCAGCATCTATCATGTTTTGAATTTTGTGAAAGGGTGGCTAATGTTAGAGTTCATCATGAGTTGGCCCGTCTTTTTGTCCTTAACCTACATGGAGGTCAGTCTATCTTGGCCGGGGTCACCTTCACATTGACACCCGAAACTATCTCAGTGGCAACAAGCATACCAAATGTTGGAGAATAGTGGCATAAGAAAAAGAACGTGGATAGGTAACATTATGAGCCTTACATTAAGTCCAGATTCTTGAGGCAGCTCACGAGAGTCTTTCCATTCAGATACTTGAAAGATGAATATGCTCCGCTCATGAAATTGATCATGAAGTACTTCAACTGTGAGGGGAGGTTCTCTCGTCTATATGCCTATCACATCAGGTTGCTCATGTACTTTACCAGGGTGTGGATGATGAACCTCCCATTCTTCATTTGCAGGAACATAGAGAGGATGAACACCTTCATGCAGCATAAGACTCCTCCACAGCAACTTAACAGTGTTTATCACTTTGCTCTTATTTCGGATTTTGGTGGATCATCAGTTGGGATTGCAGGGCATTGCTTGGGAGGACTTCATCTCTCGTGACCTCTTCAACACTTCACAGGTACTATCAGAGGCAGAGCATGAGATAGGTGGTCCTTCTCATCAGTATGAGCACCATGAGACCACTATTATGCCAGTATTCATTACATATCACAGAGGCAATAGGCACTTGTTTGCAGCAGCAAAGCGAGTGTTATCTCCACCCGGGGTGGAAGGGGCCTTGCTTCCGGCATTGACGACACAGGTACAGGACAAGGGCAAGAAGCTCGTGCATGAAGAGGGGCCATCAGGTGAACAGGAGGCCGACTTCATCCTCATTCAGGATGATGATGCATATGTGGAGAGTGCCTGACTTAGGATGACCATTCAGGAGCAGAACACAAAGATCCAAGACTTTTCACTCAATTTGGAGAGGGCCAAATGGATCATCAGGTATTTGGAGCAGAGGAACAAGCAGCTTGAGGACCAGCATGAGATCATGGAGCTGCAAAACATCCGTGAGAATCGACAAGCTCCCCAACAAAGGAGGATCGATCTCACTACCTTGGAGCAAGAGATCAACAATGACCGTGAGTCTTGGCTCGAGCGTATCAACATCCACCTTGAGAGACTGTTGGAGAAGGCCGACAGAGACAAAACCATACTGAGGAGGATGTTTTATCATTACAGGGCATGGAACATGAGTGCAAAGGCCCAGATAAGGAGCTTGAAGGAAAAATTGAGCAAAGCAACAAAAGAGGCAAAAGAGGCAAAAGAGAAAGATCGGCTTCGAATGTTGGCTGAAGCCTCTGTGGCCTAGCATAGTGCCTCTTAGAGAACCTCCAACCCAAATTTCAAGAAATTTGGGGTAATTTTGGTCACATGGTAATTTTTTGGTCACAACATAGGTTTTTTCTCCCTCTGCACCGTGCCACCGGCGCGGCGCTTAGGATTGGGAGCTCCAAATTGGAAATGGCTTGCATTTTTGGATTCAGCATGAAAAATCACGACTATTGGCACTTGGACAAGAAATTTGGGCATGATTTGAGTCTCCAGGAGGTCAAAAACACCCAAAAAATGACCTCTCTACCCCTATTTTGACACACAGGAAGCAGTCTTGGGAGAATGAAGCTTTGAAGGGGCAAATGAGCACCAAATCCAGAAATTCCACTTAGGTTGGAAAGTATACGAGCCAGGCTTTCCAACAAGCACACTTGGGAACATTTTTGACTCCTTCAGATACCTCAAAACAACCTCCAAAGTGGCGCAATGCATATAGGGAAAAAGGCCAAATTCACCTCCGTTTCGCGAAATTTTGATTCGCGACTTTCTCCAAGTGGGCCCGCTCATCTACACTTCATGTTTCCAGCACATAAGGCAAAGTTTAAAGCATTTTCACTCCAGATTGGCTTCTATCCAAGTGGCAAAGGAAGGCAAATAGTCACCCAAGACATTTGTCATTTTTGTAATGCTACACCTATAGCTAATGGTTGGCTTTCCATCTCCATTTTGTAATGATTCGAGAAACTCCCCAACCATTTGGTCGTTCTATCTCCTCATGGCACATTATATATATTGTATGCAAACTATTCGCAAAGGGTTGGTTGGCTTGTAATTTCTGGGAGACTGTGGGAAAGAAACTCTGTTTCTTCATTGTATATTTTGATAAAGGATTAATGAAAGGTAGTGGCTTTGTTTCATGAGATTCATGTGGTTGTGAGTGTAGAAAAGGTGTCTCTTATGTTTCATATGTATTTTGTTATGTTTCATAGTTCATTTCATATTCATTTCCAGTTAAATTTTCTAAGTTAAATAAGGTAGAATTCAATTTTATTTCTCTGCCTGTGGGACAATTTCATGTTCGGTGTTCTTTCTTCTGTTGAAAAGGATTCATGTACTTATGCCCTTTTCATCCTCCTAAGCAATCTCTCCATTCTGTGCTATTTCAAACTAAATTGCTAGACTTTCTGCATGTCTTGCCTCACGAAGTAATCTGTGCCTTTGTATTAAATTCTTTGTTCATTGTTGTTCGTTGGTCCCATACCATCCCAAAAACTAAGTCATTCATAAAAAAATGTTTCTTGTATCCATATTTACTTACTAGCCTAAGATCAATATTTCACTATAAGTCATCTCAGGCCATATCGTTTATCTATTCACTGAGCGTGACTGAAAGAGAGCCCTCTCCTGTTCTGGTAGGGCTAGCTACCAGACTGAGCGTGGTTTGTGGTTACCCTTAATTTTTCCTTCCTTCAGCCTAAGGCGGATTTAGGTGCTAACGTAGTGGCGACCATACTGGGGACGAAATCAATCCCCTTACTTCGTGATAATTCTAAGCTTCCGGATGATAAGTTTAGGATTGGATAGGCTGAGTAAGTTGGTTGTGTCCTTTGATTTTTCTCAATAGCATGCTTGCTTCTAGAAGATATACCAGAGCTAATCCAGATCTAGATCCTCCACACATCTACGAAAATCCCAATTTGATTTCAAGAATTCGTCGTCAAGAAAGCTCTATATCTCCCGTGTTCAAATCCCATTCATGCCCAGACATTTTTGAGTATCTTGAAGAGCTAGAGTTTGATGAGAAGTTTGAACTATCATTGTTCGAAACCAAATCTGAAAGGGCGGTTGACTCTACTGTCCACAATCCACAGTTCCTTGTAGACTTGGAGACGGAAAGTGCTAACCGGTCAACTGATAATTACATTGTAGCACAGCTTTAAACTCCAATTGCTAGTCCCTTACAAACTATGCACACTCCTCCAACACCTCTGAGGCCAAATCCACCAAGAGTGATGGCTACCCGTTTTGCACCTCTTTTTTTGCCTGAAGTTTTAGATGATATGCCCGCAGATTATCAAAGTAAAATCCCGTTTTTGATGGCACTCCTAATAGCATTACTACTCAGCAACATGTGGACAGAATGGCAGATTTCTATGAACTTCATGAGATCGATGAGGAGAATGTAGCAATGAGACTCTTTGTACAGACATTTGCAGATGAAGTGAGGAATGGTTCAGAGGTTTTGTGGCCGCACATATTGCTACCTTGGCTGAACTACAAAGACAATTTTTAAACCGTTGGGAAGTGAAAAAGAATCCTCTTCAAATTCTGGTTGAATATGAGCAAATCAAAAGAAATGCTGGTGAGTCTGTCCAAGACTATTGCATTAGATTCAATTCAGTTTATAACGAAATTCCAGATCATCTAAGGCCACCTGTGAGACTAGCCATGGTGAAGTTCTCGGATGGTTTTTATGCTGACATGGCTTATCAATTAAGAGAGAGAGAGCTGGCCACAATGGAAGACATGCAGAAGATAGTGGTTAGCGTTGAAGCAAATCTGCTGACCAAGAGAGCTAGAGCAAAGGCAGAAAAGAAGGTCACCGTAAAGGAAGAATCTTCCTCAGCAGATCAATTACTCCGGAAGGTAGAGTAGATGCTTGAAAGGGTGAAACTTCACAAACCGGAGCCATAAGTTAGAAATCCTAACTTTCGTGGTCAACAAAAACCACAATATAGAATAAGGCAGAGAGATCAACGAACCCAAGAGAAGACAGCACAACAACCAGCACAGACACCTTTGCAGCAAAATTTTGTGCATGGACTAGAATCAGATGAGGACAGGAATATAATACGTGAAGAAAATTCACCTCTTTACTCCTGATGATTTTCCTATTTATCTCACTGAGGATGAGGAGTATGCAGAGAGTTCATCTATAAACAAAGACGTAGATTTCATTCTAGCAAATGATACTGTCTTGGAGGAAAAATCAGATGAGTACCAAAGGGGCTATATGAATGCTTTGTCTGCCCAGCAGCAGCGATATTCACTTAGAAACAAAGATGTGCCGGTCAAACCGATTCAGAAAAAGAAGGATGTTGAAGCATCAAAGAATGATTCATCAGTTGCACAAAGGAAAGGAAAGGAGGTGGTTGATCCAGAGAGCAGTAAATCACCATCAGTAGAACAATCACATGAGCAAGTTGCATCGAAAGAAAAGGAAAGGAAAGAAATCCCAGTCAAAGAGGTAGAAAAGATTCCCGCTTTCAATTTAGGAATGAGATTTCTAAATTAAAGGTATCCATCCCCTTGACTGAAATAATGAGGAACAACAGTTATAGAGGACAAGTATCTAAAATGTTGAATTTGGACCCAATGTTCAATATGGTGAATGTTGAAGATGATCAACCTGAAATGATTTTTGGGCCAGCATCGAATGGTGAGTCCCCTGATAGTGATGTGCCACCTTTTTATATTAGTTTAAGATTGCATGATTTTGTGTTACATAACACCATGTTCGCTTCCGGAGCTTCTCACAGTCTCATGCCCAAGGCTATCATGGATAAACTTGGTCTGGACATCACCCGGAAATACCATGATCTCTATTAGTTTGATTCCAGCAGAGTAAGATGTATAGGACTCATCAAAGACTTGGTTGTGAGTCTGGATCAGCTCCCAATGAAGAATGTTTTGATGGATGTTGTTGTCGCAGATATTCCTCCCAGGCTTGGCATGCTTCTTTCCAGGTCTTGGGTAGCGAAATTGAAAGGTACACTACAACTAGATTTCTCCTATGCAATGATTCCGGTGTTTGGAAAAATGAGGAAATTGTATCGGGAACAAAAAATGAAATACATGATCACAAGCAAGGAGAAACCAATAAATCATCCAATTAATTATGTACATACAGATTTAGAGTCTTTTGTTTTCTATTCTGACAGTTTCAATGGTATCGATAGTTAGTTAGTAGAAGCAGATGATATTCTGGAAATAACATAAAATTTCAGAGGAGTTTTAAAGAAAGAAGAACAAGAACAACAAAACCACGTTGAGTGATCAGCTGAAAGTAATGGACAACAAGCAGACAAGGCACAACAAACAGATTTCCAGCACTTGCAAGAGGAGGAAGAAGGTTTGTGGACCAAGGATTTCAATGGAGTAGTGGGAAATGATGGTGCTTGAATTGGAATTTGGGTATGCAGTCCTTTCTCCGCCCCGAACAAAGTCCCTAGTAACGTGCGGTTATGCTCTTACAAGTTGTCTTTTGAGTGTTCAAACAATGAAGCTGAGTATGAATCCCTAATTGCTAGCCTAAAGATTCTAAGAAAGCTGAATGCTATATATGGAGACTTCGAATTGGTGATTAAGCAGGTCAGAGGCGAATATCAAGCAAAGCATCCTCGGATACGGGCTTACTGTAATGTAGTCCTAGACATCCTAAAATTATTTTCATAATACACCTTGACATGTGTGCCTCGTATATAAAATAGTATTGTTGATGCTCTTTCAAAGGCAGCAAGTAGTTTGAAGATCCCAATGAACTCCAGCAATAAATTCAAAATCCATGTCAAGCATTGTCCAATCGTTCCAGACAATCAGAGATATTGGCAAGTTTTCCAAGATGATGAGGAGATTGATGATTTTCTGCAACACAAAGGCAAGTTCAAAGAGACCTCAATTGATGTAGAAAATGACGATGGTAAAGGTAATGGTACAGATGAGGTGCAGATCAATGAAATGGACGTGTTGCAGCTAAAAAATAATGTTATTCCTAAAGGCTTGATACCTTTAGAAGAACTCTTTGATCAAGATGATGTAGCCTGCAAGCCAACATTGCAGCCAACAGAGAAGGGTCTGGAAGAGGTCAATATCGGAACAGCTGCTAATCCTAAATTGGTAAAATTTTCCAAAGCATTGCCACCAAAGATCAAGGACAAATATATCAGTTTGTTGTCTTCATTTGCAGATGTGTTTGCCTGGGAATATTCTGACTTAAAAACATACGATACCAATATAATTCAGCACACTATACCCATCAAGCCCAATCAAAAACCATTTAGACAAAAGTTGAGAAGGCTAAATCCAAAGTTGCTGCCATCTATTGAAAAGGAGATAAACAAGTTGTGCAAATAAGGGATCATTGTGCCCATTAGATTTTCGGATTGGATCTCTAACTTGGTACCCGTACGAAAGAAGACAGGTGAGATTCACTTATGCATTGATTTTAGAAATCTCAACAAAGTTTGATTGAAAGACAACTATCCACTGCTCAAAATGGACCATATACTTCAGCGAGTAGTGGGAGCATCTCGTATGTCATTGCTTGATGGTTACTCCGGATATAACCAAGTGTCTATCCATGAAGATGACTGAGACAAGACAGCGTTCACCACTCCATGGGGAACCTTTCATTACGCTAAAATGCCTTTCAGTTTGAAGATGTGGGTGCCACATTTCAGCGTGCAATGGACTTGGCTTTTGCAAATGAGAAGGATGTCTTTTTGGTTGTGTACCTGGATGATTTGACGGTGTTTTCCAAATCTGATGAAGAGCACATGTACCATCTAAAAACTGTTTTCCAAAAGTGTAGAAAATATGGCTTCTCACTGAATCCGAAGAAGAGCTTGTTCGCCATGGAGGAAGGCAAACTACTCGGGCACATTATCTCAAAAGATGGCATTTGTATTGACCCAGCACATGTGCAAGCAATTCAGCAAATCAATCTTCCCCAGAATAAGAAAGAGATACAATCATTCAATGGTAAGATGAATTTTCTACGGCGCTTTGTACCTAATCTTGTTGAGCACCTAAGAGAGATAAGAAACATGCTTAAGAAGGACAGCCAAGTGAAATGGACAGAGAAGGCTGTAAAATCTTTCAATTTGGTCAAATTGGCTCTTTCTTCAACTCCAGTTCTAGTTAACCCAGACCACACTCAGGATTTCATATTGTTTTCATTTGCTTCAGAGCATACTATGGCAGCGGTGTTATTACAGAAAAGAAATGATCACGAAAGACCCATTGCATTCTTCAGCAGAGTTATAAGAGATGCGGCCTTAAAGTACAACATCATTGAGAACCAAGCCCTGGCACTTGTGAAGGCACTGAAATATTTCCAGGTATATATTCTACATTCTCACATTCTGGCCTATGTTCCTAACGCTGTTGTTAAAGATGTTTTATTGCAGACCGATCTGGAAGGAAGACGAGGCAAATGGATTGCAGCCTTGCTGGAATATGATGTGGAAATAAAGCCCACAAAGCTGGTGAAAGCACAGGGGTTGGAAAAGTTAATGGTTGAATCAAACTTCCACGCCTTGGACATAAATCTAATCGCTGCTATGTCTGATGAGAATGAGGAAGGATTGTCAATTCAGGTATCTGAAATGTTTGCTCTTTCTCCGTGGTATTTAGATATCATATATGTGCTTAAAAATTTGTCACCACCACCCGACATGACTAGAAACAAAGCAAGAACACTCAAGTTGAAGGCTGCCAAGTTTTGCATTCTAAATTCTGCACTATATTGGAAAGATCCCGGTGGCGTTCTATTAAATTGTTTGGTGGAAAAAGAAGAAAAGAAGGTCATGGAGGACTGCCACCAAGGAGACTGTGGTGGTCACCTTTTTTGGAAGTCAACAGCAAATAAAATTCTGAGAGCAGGGTACTATTGGCTGATATTGTTTGCTGATGTATATAAGATGGTCAAGCGTTATCATAAGTGTCAGATTTTCGAAGGAAAGCAAAAGTTACAACCTTTAGCACTTAAGCCTATAGAGGTGAGTGCCCCTTTCCAGCAATGGGGATTGGATTTCATTGGTGAAATTCATCCCACTTCTTCCGGTCAGCATAGATGGATCCTCACAGCAACGGATTATTTCACAAAATGGATCGAGGCAATTCCCGCTAGACAAGCCACTGATGCGGTAATCATTTCATTCCTTGAAAATAACATCTTGTCTCGCTTTTGTTGCCCGAATAAGTTAATCATTGATAACGCAGCAGCTTTAAAATCAAAAAGGATGGTAGAGTTTTGTCATAAATATCACATCATCTTGGGTCACTCAACTGCCTATCATCCGCAAGGCAATGGATTGGCGGAGTCTTTGAACAAATCATTTGTTAACATAATCAAGAAGCTGCTGGAAATAAACAAGAAGAGTTGGCATAAGAGGTTGGTCAATGCACTTTGGGCAGATTGGGTCAGTTAGAAGAAATCCATTGGTACGTCACCTTTTGCGCTTGTTTATGGAGTTGATATAGTATTTCCTACCTCCCTCACTGCCTCGGTAGTCAAACTTCTTCAGGAGGCCAGCAGTGAAGAAGATCCCATGCAGAGAAGGTTGAACCAAATGGTCCACTTGCAGTAGACCATAGAAGAAGTTTTCAAGAACACATCCAAATTGCAGGAGAAAATCAGGAAAATTTATGACAGAAAAGCAAAGGTGGACAAATTTCAGTTGGATGATGTCGTGCTGAAGTGGGATGCAAGGAATGAGGAAAAAGGCAAGCACGACAAGTTCGAGAACCTTTGGAAAGTTCCCTTCAATATTGCAGCATATCAGGGTCAGAATGTCTTTCTTTTGAAGGAAATGAACGGGGAAGATTGTCCAGAAGGGCCAATCAATGGTTGGCTGCTCAAGCGGTACCATTTCTAAGTTATTAACATTGCTTCCACTGTCACTGTAAATACCATTTTATTTCAGTTTTGTTAGAGTTTGTCAAGTTAGTCTTCAAGTCATTTCAATGTCAAATTTGAGTCAGTTTTTTGGTCATTTCAGTTTCATAAATGAGTCAGACTCATGTGTTGTTTGTTGAAGTAATGACTCCATAGACCAATGGATGAAGGCACTGTCTAGCTCTTCCAGAGATTTGTTGTTCTTGGCACCTCCAAGGAGCTACTATCCCCCATTGGAGCCAATGTTAGAGTCGGTCTGGTCAGTCCTCCATCAGAGATCAAAACTCTTTATGCATTTCATTTTTAGGAGTCTCGCTCCATTCATCCAGCTGCATTTTCCTAGGGGCATGCCATAATCTGACGGAAAAGGTCATGCTAGTCATTTCCCCTCATGTCTGGCTCCTACAGGCTTAGGTCTTTTGTCAATGATCACTAAAGTCCATGATAGTCAAGGTCTGGTCCTTTAATGGACAAAAGTCATTTTCGATAATTAGGTCTATGGATTAATCAATTTAGTCTTCAAACATGTCCAATAAAGCCATGCAGGCCAGAGTGAGGCCCTTACTAAGTTATGATTCAGAGAGTTTCATCGTCATGTTGATAGACTTCGACTCTTCTTCAAAACTCTGTTTTGAAGAAAATTCAAATAGTGTCAGTGGTGATAAAATTTTCAAAAAAGTCGTCAGTTGGTTTCTTCAAGTGCAGTCATGGTTTCCATGGCCAAATGCCCTGTCATGCAAGCCCTACAAAGAGTGTCAAAAATTTCATCATTTGAGCTAAAAATTCAAAGGGAAAAGTGAAATTCAGTGTTGCTTTAAGTCAGTGAAAAAGTGTCAAAACATAACATTAGAAAAATGGGTTTTTGGAGAAGCAAAAATTTAACCCATGACTTCAAAGTCTTTATATACAAGTTTCCACCAAAATCAAAGTCATTGTGAAAATCAAGTTCATAGGGAGACATTACAAAGTGATTAGGAGAGCAAAGTGTGTGTTTAAGAGTAAGTTGGAGGCAGTTTCTAGGGCGCGGCGCACACACTGAGGGGCGTGGTGCACACAGAGGGCGCAGCGCACACACTGAGGGGCGCGGTGCACACAGAGGGCGCGGTGCACACAAAGCCACCCCACAGTGTAAAATTCCAACGGGTTCGGCGCATATAACGGGTGCGGCGCACTGGGTTTGGCGCATGGCGCACACCCACCAAGACCCGAAACTGTGCCAAATCGCCTCAAATTGCTTGTGAAACCCCTCAAATTGACAGGTAGGCTCTATGTCATGGCTTGCTCATCAAATTTTATGGATGATATGGTGGTTTGTGGCTATGTTTAATTACAAAACTCATAAAACCAACCACAAGAAAACACCAAAAGCCATTGTTGCTAGGGTTGCATAATTGTGGTCTTGAGGCCAAGGTTCTATTTTCACCCCTCATTTTTCCCTTGCTTTCCATTTTTCCCTATCCTCCCTTTCTTATTTTTCCTATTATCCCTACCTTAAAACCCTACCTTATCAAAACCCCAAAACCCTACCCTATAAAATACCCAAACCCCCTACATATCCCTAAACCAACTTCTCCCCATAACCCCTATTCCCATCATGTTACTCCCTTCCTAATACTCCCTTTTTTCATTGTTCCCCTTGGTGGTAGATATCACAAAAGCACCCAGCTTCACACCATCATCAAAGGGCAGCCTAAGTACAGTACACACAACAGTCATGGCATCAGAGCATTCATCAGAGTATGAGATGGAGACACAAAGTGATTCATCCTCGAAAGAACAGGCTCCCAGGAGACATCACAAGAGTGGAAAACATGTTAGCGATGAGCCAACTACCCTCGCTAAATTGCAAGCATGCCCTCTTGCCATGTCATGTTTCCAGCATCTATCATGTTTTGAATTTTGTCAAAGGGTGGCTAATGTTAGAGTTCATCATGAGTTGGCCCGTCTTTTTGTCCTTCACCTACATGGAGGTCAATCTATATTGGTTGGGGTCACCTTCACATTGACACTCCAAACTATCTCAGTGGCAATAGGCATACCAAATGTTGGAGAACAATGGCATAAGATAAAGAAGGTGGATAGGAAACATTATGAGCCTTACATTAAGGTCAGATTCTTGAGGCATCTCATAAGAGTCTTTACATTGAGATACTTGAAAGATGAATATGCTCCGCTCATGAAATTGATCATGAAGTACTTCAGCTATGAAGGGAGGTTCTCTCGTCTATATGCCTATCACATCAGGTTGCTCATGCACTTTACCAGGGTGCGGATGATGAACCTCCCATTCTTCATTTGCAAGAACATAGAGAGGATGAACACCTTCATGCAGCATAAGACTCCTCAGCATCAACTTAACAGTGTTTATCACTTTGCTCTTATCCGGATTTTGGTGGATCATCAGTTGGGATTGCAGGGAACTGCTTGGGAGGACTTCATCTCCGTGACCTCTTCAGTACTTCACAGGTACTATCAGAGGCAGAGCATGAGATAGGTGGTCCTTCTCATCAGTATGAGAACCATGAGACCACTACTATGCCAGTATTTGTTACATATTAGAGAGGCAGTAGGCACTTGTTTGCAGCAGAAAAGCGAGTGTTATCTCCACCCGGGGTGGAAGGGGCCTCGCTTCCGGCATCGACGACACAGGTACAGGACAAGGGCAAGAATCCCATGCATGATGAGGGGCCATCAGGTGAACAGGAGGCCGACTTCATCCTCATTCAGGATGATGATGCAGATGTGGAGAGTGCCCAACTTAGGATGACCATTCAGGAGCAAAACACAGAGATCCAAGACTTGTCACTCAATTTGGAGAGGGCCAAATGGATCATCAGGTATTTGGAGCAGAGGAACAAGTAGCTTGAGGACTAGCATGAGATCATGGAGCTGCAAAACATCCGTGAGAATCGACAAGCTACCCAGCAAAGGAGGATCGAGCTCACTACCTTGGAGCAAGAGATCAACAATGACCGTGAGTCTTGGCTCGAGTGTATCAACATCCACCTTGAGAAACTGCTGGACAAGGCCAACAGAGACAAAACCATTCTGAGGAGGATGGTTTATCATTACAGGTCACTGAACATGAGTGCAAAGGCCCGGATAAGGAGCTTGAAGGCAAAATTGAGCAAAGCAACAAAAGAGGAAAAAGAGGCAAAAGAGCAAGATTGGCTTCGAATCTTGGTTGAAGCCTCAGTGGCCTAGCATAGTGCCTCTTAGAGAACCTCTAGCCCAAATTTCAAGAAATTTGGGGCAATTTTGGTCACATGGTAATTTTTTGGTCACAACACAGGTTTTTTCTAGTGCTTAGGATTGGGAGATCCAAATTGGAAATGGCTTGCATTTTTGGATTTAGCATGCAAAATCACGACTACTGGTGCTTGAACAAGAAATTTGGGCATGATTTGAGTCTCAAGGAGGTCAAAAACACCCAAACAATGGCCTCTTTGCCCCTATTTTGACACACAGGAAGCAGTCTTTGGAGAATGAAGATTTGGAGGGGAAAATGAGCACCAAATTTAGAAATTCTACTTGGGTTGGAAAGTAGATTGGCCAGGCTTTCCAACAAGCACACTTGGGCACATTTTGGACTCTTGCAGGTGCATCAAAACAACCTCCAAAATGGCACGACACATATAGCGAAAAAGGCCAAATTCACCTCCGTTTCGCGAAATTTCGATTCGCGACCTTCTCCAGGTGGGCCCGCTCATCTACACTTCACTTTTTTGGCACATAAGGCAAATTTTAAAGCATTTTCACCCCATATTGGCTTCTATCCAGGTGGAAAAGGAAGGAAAACAATCACCCAAGCCATTTGTCATGTTTATAATGCTGCACCTGTAGCTAATGGTTGGCTTTCCATCTCCATTTTATAATGATTCGAGAAACTCCCCAACCCCTTGGTCGTTCTATCTCCTCATGGCACATTCTATATATTGTATGCAAACTATTTGCAAAGGGTTGGTTGGCTTGTAATTTCTGGGAGAATGTGGGAAAGAAACTTTGTTTCTTCACTGTATATTTTGACAGAGGATTAATGAAAGGCAGCAGCTCTGTTTCATGAGATTCATGTGGTTGTTGAGTGTAGCAAATGTGTCTCTTATGTTTCATATGTATTTCGTTATGTTTCATAGTTCATTTCATATTCATTTCCAATGAAATTTTCTAAGTTAGATAAGGTAGAATTCAATTTTATTACTTTGTCTGTGGGAAAATTTCATGTTTAGTGTTCTTTCTTCTGTTGAAAAGGATTCATGTACTTATGCCCTTTTCACCCTCCTAAGCAATCTCTCCATTCCATGCTATTTTAAACTAAATTGCTAGACTTTCCGCATGTCTTGCCTCACAAAGTAATCTGTGCCTTTGTATTAAATTATTTGTTCATTGTTGTCCGTTGGTCCCATACCATCCCAGAAACTAAGTCATTCATAAAAAATTGTTTCTTGTATCCATATTTACTTACTAGCCTAAGATCAATATTTCACTGTAAGTCATCTCAGGCCATATCGATTATCTATTCATTGAGCGTGAATCAGAGAGAGCCCTCTCCAGTTCTGGTAGGGCTAGCTACCAGACTGAGCGTGGTTTGTGGATACCCTGAATTTTGCCTTCCTTCAGCCTAAGGCGCATTTAGGTGCTAACACAAAGGTTCCCCATTCATTAGGTAATGCATTGTGCACAACGATGGTTATTTCTTTATCCAACATTATTTCCCCTAAATCTTGTATTTGGTGTTTTATTTGTGATACCCTCATAAGGTATGAGGATATCCCTTCGTCATTTGATACATTCATCTTGTATATCTTGGTTTTCAAATATATAACTTCTCCTACAGTGCTTACGGAAAATAATTCTACCAACTTGTCGTAGATTTCTTTAGATTTCTCGAACTTTGCTACATAAGGGATAAGGGAATCCTAAATTGATTCTATGAGGATTATTCTAGCCCTTATTTCCCATTTCATATACTTCAATAGTGCTTGAGCATCCTCTTGTGATGGTTTGTAGGTTGAACCCTTAACATGTCCAAAAACTTCATTCTCTATGAGGATCAAATCTATTCTCTTCTTCCATGCAAGGAAATTTGAAGACCCAACAAATTTGTTGCTTTCCTTGTATAATGAAGTCATTTTTATAGTAGATTCACACATAAATATAAACATACTTACTTGTCAAGTGAAGATGATTCTTTTGAATATGATATCTTCAACTTGATGGCTTCTTGATGATGTTGCTTCCTTGATTATCTTCTTCAAGGATGTTTGAGATGTGATATTTTTTTCAACGTGGTAAAGATCACCTTGAATTATTTGATGATGAATTATTATTCTTGCTTTCTTGGATGATGATTATAGAATGTGGAGGCTTCCCAAGGTGCTTCAAATGTAGAGTCCTTCTTTGAATGGAGGTAGGGTCTTTGAGGTCTTCTTCTTCTTCCAAGAGTTTCTTTCTTCAAGATGATGTGTGGATGATATGTTATCCTTGTGCTTGGATATTATGTATCCCTATTCAATTGGATGATGTTCACTCTACCTTTTCTTCTTCTTCTTGTCACCTTAGCTCTTAGACCATGTTGAGAAATATAGGGACAGCTAGAATAGGTTATTTCTCTTACTTTGATAACTGCATGTGATGTATTTTTACTTAAACTTGATTAGCATATTTGTTCACTTAATTAATATTAGTGTTTTCTATAATCAAATGTCTACCAAATAATTAATATCAATGCGACAAGGAGACACAAAATGTAGGTTGTCAGCTAGGGCCAAAACCTCTCGTCTTGAGAGGAAAACCCACAATAACTCTTCTATTCTTGTAGAACTTCAAATGACAAATTCCAAGACCTAAGACCCTTGTCAAAGACCCGTCCAAGACCAATTCGAAGGGAATTATTTTGATGAGCTTCTATTTCCATCAATTTTGACCCCAACAACTTCTCTAGTAGCTTCTCTAGCAACTTCATCTTGCCCAACAACTTTGACTTTCCCATCAACTTCAAATTACCCAGCAACTTCGACTTTCCCAGCAACTCTGACTTTCCCAACAACTTTCCAGCAACTTCAACTTACCCAACAACTTTCCATCAACTCAGCTTTCTCAACAACTTTCCCAACAACATTTCAGCAACTTCGACTTGCTCAACAACTCTAGAAACTTCGACTTTGTTGTAGTAAGTTTGCCCTAATATTTTCCCGTGTGCGGAGAAGATAGCCCAAAGATAATATTCAAAAGATTTCATTCCTTTAGTGTTCCTCTTCTTCGCTCTATTTTTCCTTTATCTAATTTCTTGTGTGGTGAGTGAGTATTATTTAATTGAGGTCGATGTCTCTTATATATAGACTTCTTTGATGGTCGAATTGTTGTATATGGGCCTACTTGATTAGGCCGACTTGTTTGACAAGGTCTTGGAGGGTCTTTATGACATTTTTGACTCTATAAAAAAAATCTTTACAAGATACAACATACCCAAAGGGGTCTTACATGTATGCTAATCACTCTTTTGACTTCATAATTCTATGACAAACCTAGAAGCACTTAATGGGTGCTTGACCTATAAATAAATTTACCTTGAGCATGAAACCCATGCATCAAGAATGACAATAATAATAAATTTATTTTTCTCTTTTCATCAAATACATAAATCATGATTACAGTAGTCATTATGAAGACTGAACCTAGTTACGCTTTTCAACAGAACGAAAAAATATTCACATTTGAGATTCCATTTTATAATCATAGGTTTTACATAAGACATCAAATTCAAACAAGAAAGTATCGGGGTTACTGTAGGCAACCCATAGAACATTAGAATAATTAAAGGATTAATATTATTCATTTTAGCATCATCGTTTCTCTCCCTAATAGGAAAAAGTGATTCTTCTTCCTCTTCTTCTCTTCGGTTCCTTCATTCCTCCCTACATTCATTTCTTTCATCTTCATGTATTTCTTTCCTATCCCCCAAGTCGAACAAAACTCTAAGTCCATAATCAAAAGATGGGAATTATTTTTTAGCACGTTGAAGTCCCCATAAATCATTATCAATTTCTTCTTATTCTAGTGTACTAAGAGGCTTAGCATTATGATAAATTTTTCATATTCAAGTGCACTAGTAGGTTTACTTTTTATAAGGATAACTTTGGCTTTTGAAGTTGAAAAAAAATATTCTTATTTCTATGGCCTTTTATAGCTAGAGCTTAGGGGATTCTTAGGAATAAACCTTCTTAGTTTATCTATCTTTATCCCCATTCATACTCATTAGATTTCAAAAGATAAATATAAAATAAAATATATTAAAAATTGGCATTTCCATGACAATAGCACCAAAATGTGACAAGATCTAACAACGTATAGAATTAAACTACAAAAACCTTACTTCATTTATCAATATAAGATCATAAAACTTTCAAAATGCTATGCACTATATACACGTCTTTATTCCTAAACTATTCATCCTTTTATTTACTTACACTATTTTTTCTTTATACAAATGTTTACAATATTTCTTTATACAATTTTACTCTCATCTTTAAATATGAATGCTAATTATCATATTCTAATAAAGAATGAGCTAACTAAATCATTACTAAATATTATGCACCATAACTCATTAATAAAATAATTCTGCTACAATAAATAAATTTATATTATGCACCATAACTCATTAATAAAATAATTCTACTACAATAAATAAATTTAGCATTTGAAACTAGCTTAATTTAACAATTGAAAATTAAGCATACCTATTTCACTATAGAAAATAATAATAGCAAATAGAATTAAACCATTTATGTGAGTGCAGTAAATATTTATAGAAAAATGAAATAAACTGGGTACGGAAAATAAGCTATAACAAATAGAAATAAAGTAACTACAGAAAATCTATTCAACAATGAGCAAAGCCCATTACACCTATTGCATTCTTATGAATTCATGCATGCTAAGTAACTATCACATATATAACTAAATTAAGCAAGAACTATGAATAAGATGAAATATGTCCTAAATTTATTCACATTAAGTAAAACTAAGAACTGTTTTGCATAAAGGAAATAACATAACAAAAATTAATTACAACTATTAAGAAAGAAAAATTATAACTTCAAAACTAAAATAAAGATAGAAGATCGCCAAACCTATAGGGTGACCCCTGCTAACTAAATATAGATGACCACCACGACAATAGAGTGAACCTTGCTCTATAGTTCATTAGATGTTCAGAAGGAAACTCAGCCAATCAACATGGTAAATTCTGCACTCATATATTCGTTTTATATTTAAACCAATTAAATCAACCCTATTCATTTCTTATTTATGTTTTTTATAAAAAACTAATTAGCTTCCTCCTTATTTATGTTTTTTTATACAATTCGAGGAATATAACTAGAAACATTAATTCCTAATTTTTATTTCCTTGCATGGAGGAAAGACAATAACATACCACTTACATAAAATAAAATAAGTTATTTACATAACCATAACTTCTCCAACTATTACATTAATTGCTTCACCTACACCTTACATTCAAGCTATGTAGTTGGACATGTAGTGAGTGACATGTCAATACACAATGCTCATTATGATTGATATGGAAAAACAATTATCAGTGAAAGTTTAGTAAAAGTACATAATTACAATTTTTACATTGAAGTTGTTGTTGGTGAGAAATCATGTAGTAATGTATATTTTTCTTCTTAGAAATTTAATAACAATGGATACTTCCACATGAATCTTTCGCCACTAATGAAAAAAATTGTAGTATCTGTTAATGAGAAATTTTAAAATAACTATGGTAGATAAAATTTATGCAACCAATTTTTAATGATCAGAACAAATTGGTATTTTATTGAAAACTTGGTATTGACAAATTATCCAACCCAAAACACAATTCATGTAATCTGGTTAATTTTTATCAAAACCTATTCTTTTCACATAAGATTCTAACCATGATGAATGTAGTGTTTTTACTTAGAAAAATGATGTAAGATTTGGAATTTAACACAAGAAAAGGGTTAAGATATGGGTATAATGATGGCATAATATATTACTAAAAAGGAAAACTACAAACATCATTAATAGTTATCTAAGAGACTATGATGCAAGAGAAAGTTTGTTTCGCAACCATGAGGAAACACTTCCCATGTTGCAATGGTCCAATGTGAAATGACTATTAGGAGGGTTGATTATAGCATGGAGCTAGGACTTTCACTAGGTAAGTTCTGTAAAAATAAACAATGAAAATTCTGTTTATGTATCCCCTAAAGAACTCAATAATCATCTAGAACCAAATTAATATTTACAACCATTGTCACCAAAGACAACTCTTTTAGGAGGACATCAAGGAAAGAGGATTATTAAAACCCCATCACTTATCCTAGGGGAAGGCTTGAATATAACCTTAAATAATAAGGAAAAATGGGGTCTAAGAGCAATATCCAACCCCCTTTCAGTCCTTTTCCAAGACTACATAGAATAGGCATGTCTAATTGATGTACAACTGGCCTAAATGGCACCAACATGACTTAACAAAAGATCAGGAAAGTCCTACATAGGGAAAATATTGCAAACATGTCTAGTGAAAGAGACCCTCTTATCCTCTTTAAGAAACTGCAAATCATTTATTGAATTCTATGGGGGTGCATATCATGACATTGTGATTATAGAGCTAGGAGGAAATAACCAGAAACCCCATCTCCATTAAAATTAAATCTTCATTGTTTGAAATGCTTGGACTATAAAAAACTCATCTCCAAATATTAAATCCCCTATGTTCAAGGAAAAAAACATAGGGAAAAATTATTAAAGAGCACATACTAGTAAGATAGATCAATGTAAGTCATCCTCTATTTTATATATAAATTATTTACTTTATTCCCTGTGAAAGTATTACCACTACTATGTATATACAACCATTAGACAAAGTGAACCTATTCATATCATAGTATTATTGCGCAAATGAGGGAGTTACTCATGTGGCCATCAACCATCACAAGTAAATCCCACACCTACACCACTAAACAAATATAGCGCACTCTATAGTCGTGCTTACTCTAGTTATACTTCATGAATGCCTAATGCACAAATGCAAAAGGGTGGGGCATTATAAATGAACAATAACACTATGGTTAATTATGAACTTGAATGATTACAAAGTCAATGAAACATTATTGAATAAATTCCTTGACACCAACAAAAGGAAAGGTAATGATGAAGCACTGTATTATCAAAGTTAAGGAGCTTCATGAGTAGTGACCATGCACTAGAAAGGAAAATTTTCATTCAAATCTAAGGGGCAACAATTGATGCAACATGTAAATTTTATATTTACCAAGTGATTCATCTTCCTTTAATAATTATAGTTAATATGTCCATGCAACTAGAAAACATATTTAGTTGGAGAGAAATGAAACTCACATAAGTCCACAACAATTTCTTCTTTGAAAATCAAATTTGGATTAAGAATATTGTAAATAGGAAAATGACAATTCAAATCAACATTGAAATTAATACGTGCATATATCCTTGGGTAAATTAAATCTATATGTATACATCAACCCACAAAAAAAAAAAATCTTTAGAAAGAAAATTGAATATGTACCTCGACTTGAGAAAAGCACAATCACAAAATAATAAATGTAGATAACCACCAAACACACCCTACCTCCAAGATAGTTTAAATTTTCAATGGTGAATATCAAACAATGGTTTTCATAGAACAATAGTGCAAACCAAGCTAAGACACAACCCTCAATTGAAAGCCATAACTTGCATTCATCCTTGTAAGCATAGAGCATTAAATAGCATAAGATTATCTTCTATTCCCATCAAGCAGACCACAATCTCATTCCATGTTTTCCATGGAAGTAAAATAATGTGCCATGCAAGGAAACTAAATGCCACTAGGATCCTAAGTTGTCAACCTTATTCTACTAAAAATAATTGTTAGACGCACATGGAATGTGGACAGACAAATAAGGTAAAGCATGAATGCATTTACTATTAACAATGATACACATTTATAGCACATGGGAGAGACCATTGGATTCCATATTCCAAGGTCTCTTGGACTCCGGTGGCTTTTCACATTCCACACCAACCCATAGAGGATTAGGTGTCCAACATCTCCCCCCCCCCCCCCC
>APFE030606942.1:0-17254 GCA_000404065.3 Pinus taeda
ATAACTCAGAAAATTGATTTTGTTTTCAAAATTCGGAGCCTGATCTTCTGCCTGATTTTTGGTCCAATAAATGATCAAATCTGTTGGTGAAACCTCCTTCTAAATGTTCTCCTTGATTTTCTCTTTCCAATGAGCCGTCCTGGGCCTCATTTGGCCAAGTAAAACTCATTCTATGAGCTTCCAAAGTTGATGAGTCAAATTTGGCATGAATCTGGAAATTTTGTTGCTGGGCTAAAAATTAGAATTTTGAATTAAAAATCTAATCCTAAATTAGTTTCTAATTTAATTGTTAATCATTAATCTAACTAACTAATATCTAATTAACTATTTATAAACAAATTTAATCTAATAAAAAACTAATTAATTTAATCTAAATCAATCAAATTAATTAAATATTATATATTAATTAATCTGATTAATTTAAAATTTATTAATTAAATAATATATATTAACTAATTTAAAATATTAAATAATTACTTTAATATGTTATATTATAACTTAAACTAATATACCAACCTACCTTTATTAACTCCACTTCACTCATACGTATGAGTGTTGGATGCTTTAAAACGAAAGTCAATTCTTTTAACTTACATGTGAGTTTTTTAATGTAGGTTAATGCCCCCCATGTCTTATCATGCCATCGGCGATCGGGAAGGAGAGGTCTTCGTCATTAAATATCGGCGATCGGTAAGGATGGAGGTGTCGGGTTATGGCATGGTATGTGCCCATTTAAAAGCCCCCGATGCGATAAATAATTTATTTCCGATGTGATATAAAAAACTTTTGTTTTAATCGGTGATCGGGAGAAGTGAAGTATCGGGGTTCTTTAAATTTGTTACATATGAAAGTCTCCGATGTGATATCCTTTGGTTAATCGGCAAATCGCATCGGGAGATGGCTATCGGGGTTTTTAAAACATGTCATTTGAAAGCTCCCGATTCAATCAATGCTTCCGATGCGATTAAAATTTATTTATTTATTTATATTTTTTATATATTAAATTTTAATTTAATTAAATTAATTATATTTTAAAAATAATTATTTAATTAATTTAAGATTAATATTAAAGATTATTATTATTATTTTATTTTTGTTTATTTTATAAATTGCAACTATTTGTAATAAATGAAAAAATAAATTATAGCCACTTTGAAATTATGATTTTTCGAGATTAATATTTTATTGGAGTACTAAAATCCGGTTGCTTCATGATTTGGCTATATGGAAAAATGTTAGAAAAAACTCACTACGGGTTAATATTTAAAATGAATGCATTATTGAACTAATTTATTTACAAAATGCGATATTGTACATTTTATGCATTTTTAACCCAGGCTACATAAATAATCAGATTTTTAAATGAGTGCCATTTTCAAACCAGTTGACCAAATGAGGCGAAACAAGTGTCAATGGGAAGCTTGTAGAAAATTGATTCTAACAAAGCAATCGAAACAAGAATCCAAAGAAAACTAAAAATTAACGAAAGCGTAGGGCAATTAACTAAAATAAAAATCCAAAAAGGTGCTTAGCCAAAATTTTTATAGAAAGGGTTCCCATTATTCGAAGTGGATGCATCAATAATGGGGGGTGTTGTGTTTTTACCACAACACCTTCCTTGATGATAAGCTCTCTCTTCAACCTTTCATGGAGACTCCTTCTCCTATTTAAACTCTCACCATTGATGTGCATTGCTAGTTCCTGATAGTTGGCTAATTGAGCAGTGCTGTTAGTGTTTTGTGAGTTTTCTAGATAGCTGGTGTGAGAGTGACAAGTGTGGGATTGTTGATAGCTTGTGGAAGGTTGTGAAGTGCCCTTGATCTTGTGTAAAATTTATGAGTGAGAGAGCTCTTGTATGTTGGGAGATCCATCTTCAAAGAGTGAATGCTTGAAGAACATGCTAGCTGGACTCTTTCTGAGAAGGCTTGTGACGTCAAGACTTTGGTTGTAAGCTGACTCTTATTTCATTATTAATGCAATCAATGATGTTTTCCTATGTCTTGTATGTAATGTAATTGATAGCTCATGACTTATTGACTTTGTGAGTAAATAGTTCACTGTTGTATCCGGTTACGTTCTTTGTTGTATTTCCTTTGCTTTGTTTCAGGTTGATCACTCGTTGAGGAGAAGGAAGCGGAAGCTGGAGCAGTGCAACAGAACTCCATCAACCACCGGTTGAGGTAGGCCTCCAACTTTAACTGTTTAAGGAAAGCTATTGTTGATCTGTCCTTGTTTGTGACTAGACCCACTCTAGGGCTAGAGGGGTTGCCTATGTCTGCAGAGGGAACACTTTCCTGCATCACAATGGTGAAACAAAAGTGGACGCAATAACAGACCCAAAAAAGGACACAAACTTAGATGTAAAAAGGAGGCAAACTTGGAAGAAAAATAATATGCAAAAGGGGATGTAAACATGGATGCAAACATGGGTGCAACATTGGACCCAAAATTAGATGCAACAAAAGTAGATGCAAAGTGAGATGCAAAGCCTGATGTAAAGTGGATGTAAAAGGGGATATAAAACCATACACAATATTCAATGGAAACTTGGGCACAAAAGAGGATGCAAAAGTGGAATCAAATGTGGGTGAAATAGTAGGCACAAAGCATGGCACAAATTCTGGCACAACAAAAGTGGATGCAACAACAGACACAAAAAAAGATGCAAACTTGGATGTAAAACAAGATGAAAAAAGGGATGCAAAAGTGGATGCAAACAAGGGTGTAGCGATGGATACAAAATTAGATGAAAAAATTGATATAATGGAAGTAGATACAAAATGAGACGCAAAATTCGATGCATAAACTCGACACAAAAGTGGATGAAAAAAATGATGCAATACTTGATGCAAAAGAGGATGCAAGTGTGGATGCAAAAGTGGAAGCAAAGATGGGTACAATAGTAGGTTTAAAACATGGCGCAAATTGTGGAAAAATAAAAGTGGATGTAATGATAAATGCAACAAAAAAAAGGAAGCAGACTTTGACACAAAAAGGGATGAAAAAGTGGATGTAAACATGGGTATAATAATGGATGAAATAGAAGTTGATGCAAAAGTAGATGCAAAATGATACGTGAAACCCAATACAAAACCTACAGCAAAAGTGGAGACAAAAAGGGATGCAAAAATAGAAGAAAAGTTTGATTCAAACTTAGATGCAAATGAGGATGAAAACGTAGATGCAAATTAGAAGCAAACGTGGGTGCAACGACAGGCGCCAAACTAGGCACAAATTGTGGCACAATAAAAGTGGATGGAGTAGTGGACAAAACAACAGATGCAAAAGGGGATTCAAATATAGATGCAAAACAAGATGAAAAATTGGATGCAATAAAATTAGAGGCAAAACTAGACAGAAACCTCAACGCAAAACTTGGCGTAAAGGGGTATGCAAAAGAGGATGCAAAAAATGATGCAAGTCTCGGCACAAAAGGAAGATGAAATAGAGTATGCAAAAGTAGGTGAAACAAAATTAGGTGCCAAACTTGACACAAAACCTGGTGAAAAGGAAGGCGCAAAACCTGGTGCAAAACCTCATGCAAAACATGGTGCAAAACCTTGTGCTAAACTTGGTGCAAATTTTGCATCAATTTTTGCATCATATTTGCTAAATTGACACAAATAGAACCAAAAAAAGGCTCTAGACGCAAAATAAGAAGCAGAAACAGACATTAATCATAGGGTTTTTTTGTAGTGCCTCTTCTATTCTTTATGCTTTCACATTCATAAATAACGTTTTCTAGTGTGATGATTCTTTTAGCCCATCCATCTTTGATCTTCTTCATTCGAATAGAATTTGGTAGTCCTCTGCATTTTTTGTCTATATCAGACAACAAACCAAGCCTGTGACTAAAAGTAAGTAAGTCATTGTTAATGAAATGTGTGTCTTCCTTATCTTCACTTTTAACCAAATCGGTAAATGAGTTAATTCCTTGTGTTAAACGTAGCAAACCAGAAGCTTCTTGCCATGCATGTTCAATGGTTTCTAATTTTTGGCATACATTAGTGATAATATGAGATTTTATTGCATTACATAGTTTCAAAGCTTTATTAGGTCCATGGGATGTGATGGGAGTAGAAATTGTCGATGGTAGTGTCTATATTGCCAGTGGAGTCATTAACAAAGGAACTGAATTGAGAGCATCTTCTAGCTTTGTTATTATTGATGTCAGTGTCAAGTCCTCTACTTCATGTCAACCAATAGACACTGTAAGTGCGTTACTAGTGTCTTGATGCAATCTAATGAGTCTACTCACTCCAACTCCAAACACATCAACAATCACTTTTATTTTATCAATAAACTTTTTATTATGGACATTTACTTTTTCATTTTTCAAATTTTTACCGCCCTTGACAAAGTTTTCATTTTGGAAAGTGATAGGGCGATCATCGAAAGTAGTGGCTTCTTTGGCAATTTGCTCCATTATTTTCTAAATTTTCTGCTAAACAAGTACGAACCCAATAAGGTAGCATAACACTCTCAATTTCCACGTTCATAGCTTTTTCAATGCTCCTTATTTTTGGGGGACTTTTGGATTTGGTTGATTCAATTATGTGTGATTTTTTCATTTTTTTCATTTATATATATATATATTTTATATATTTTTTTATCTTTTATTATTATTATTTTTATTTTATTTATTTTTATTTTTATTTTTATTTTTATTTTTTATTTTTTATTTTATTTTTAATTTTTTAAAATTTTTTAAATTTATTATTATTTTTATTTTATTTATTTTATTTTTATTTTTATTTATTTATTTTTTACTGGAATGAATGTCCAAGGAGGATCTTCGTCATCTCCTCCACCTAATAGCTTATCATTAATCAATTTTTCACTTGTAGTATCCTTTCTCTTTTTTTGACTGGAGGATGAAGTCTTACCAATACTGAATGTGCAAGGTGGATATCGTTGCAGAGGGTTATATCCTATTTTCTTGTACTTTTTTTCCATGTTGATGCTGGCTTCTTCATCAATTTCTCCAGTATTCATTACCAGTTCTTGATTATTGCTCGGAGCACTAAGACTCTCCTCTTTCCTCTACAACTCTTGTAAATAATTTCTTGTATTTAAAAGTACCTAGGTGTGTGGTAAATAGGCCTTCTATATCAAAGCCTCATCGGGCTTCAACTTCTCTTAAATTAAAAAAAATGCAAAGAATTTGCAAGCTCTACAACATGAGCCGTATTCTTCATAGTGACTTGTCCAACGATAAATGGAAAAGAAATAAATTATTTTTTCTTCTTCTATTCAAATATAACAATCCAATCTATAAAAATACCTATTTATAAAAATTCTTGGAAGCAACAGTGGTTTACCTTTAAATCCATAAATTTGAATAACTGTATTATTTTCTCTTTCTTCATGTACCCCTTTGCCCCACAAGAAAACTCAAGCTTGGGAAAATATTTGATGGGGTTCTTGTTCATTTATCATTTAAATGATCTTCTTTACAAATACATCTTGGATTAGGAAAAAATTAAAGCAAGTTCATGCTTCCACGGTAAGGGATACCAGAATTGCATCAGTTCTTCGCCATAATTGAATTTATATTTATAGGGTAAGTCATGAAATACATGAGTCAACATGAGGGTTGTTATCAGGTACGCCATCATAAAGAATCTACTTCTTTGGGGAAAATTGACTAACTAAAAAGCTAATTCATTTGAAATAAGGTCAACCTAGTTGAATCAAAAAACTTTTTCATATGAATAATAGAGAAAATAAATAATGGATTTTGGGACATTGGTTGTAGTTTCTCGACCCACAGGCAGGCACTAAGCCAACAAAAGTCTCTAAACAGCTATCTAAACAAATAAATATATAGAATGCAAATATCAAAAGGAACTTGAGAAGTTGGCAAAATGAATTATTTAATGATGTTCATGCCCCCTACTTATGACTCCAGAAAACTATTTGCTTCCAAAAAATTTAAGCATATATCCGGTTTCAGTAGCTTGAATATGCATATAAATGTCTCCAAAGTCAAAGGAATTGGAGCCTTCTTCGTTGTTACATAATTTTTCTCATGCTTGAATCAAAACTTTTTTCATACAAATAAATGATTTCTATAAAATCAAACAATCTTGGAATGCATGCAACATTCACCAATCTGTTAGACCAAATCTTATAGTTATTCTTCTCTTCTCTTGATAGATTGACATATCATTAAAATAAAAGAAATAATAATATTGGGAAAGGTTCAACTCTGAGTTGAAAGGAGGGAAATCCACAGTCTGACAGGATCTGAAGCAAAATGGAAACTGTAGGGGGGATCTTCTCTCTCCTAACATACCATTATGATTGATAAAGAGAAATGTATCCAAGGGGGGACTAGAGAGTCTTCCAATAAGTCAGGTGGGATTGGTTTTGGAACTAGTTAGGCTCAAGCAGAAAACATAGAGGAAACTGACACAAATCTCAATGTAAGAAAAGCGTTAGAGGCAACGGAGGAAAAATTATCTAAATAATCATTACGAAAAGGAGGTTGCAAACCTAAGCCAGAAAAGACACCAAATGTGGTCCTGACGGACCTGCAAACCCAAGCCCACAAGGACCACATGAAGACATATGCATTAATATGCAAATTTATGGGGACCTGGCCCATTAAGAAACTTCTCAGATCTTGGATTACGTATGTTTGGAAACCTAAATAGGAAGTGGGCATTCACCTAGGGTCTAAAGGTTTCTTTACAACTGTATTTGCTAAACTTGAATATAGGGATATAATCTTTGAAGGAGGCGCCTATTTCCCGTCGTCAGCGAGATTATACATGTGCCCCTAGAAGGATAACTTCACTCCATAATAAGAAACTTTCACATTCGTCCTAGTGTGGATCAGACTATACTTGTTACCACTTGATTATTATCTCCCAAAAACCGTTGAATCCATAGGAAATTCCCTATGTCATTTTCTCAAACAACCCAACAGGGAAAATACACAGCGTGTTCCCAGATCTATGTGGAAATGGACATCTTTGGAGCCCTCCATGAGGTGGATACACTCGAGTTCTAGGATGAGAGCTAGACTCAGAGCATTGACTCTGAACATATCCCATTCTGGTGCTGCTGATGCCATGAACACGGACACCTTATTAGAGAATTCACACTAAATTCTAAACTAAGGAAACCAAGCCCATTCCAGAAGGAGATGTCGATGGTTTCACAAAAGTTAGACCTAGGGGGGAAGCGAGAAGGAAACAACAACAAAAAATTTACCATAGTTGGAATAAGGAGTCAAAGAATTGATATGAAGTGTTGGCCAAGGAAACTATTCAGGTAGAAAAGGAGCATCATCCCGAGCAGGAGACCTTAGAGAAAGAAGAAATAGAGTGTGATCTTCCTGTAAACAAAGAGACACCAATGGCACCCACGTAGTCCCTAGAGAAGGAAGGTGAGCCTACCATCCCTCTACAGTCGAACAAGGATTTGGATATGACACATAGTGAGATAAGGACAAAAAAATTACATCTGATGGAAATAATGGAGCAGGAAGGAATGGACCTCCCTCAACTCCTAGAATGGAAAACTCAAAGGTTGGATGTGATTCTAAAAGATCAAATCATTCGGGTGCAATACATGTTCCTAACTAGGGAGGAAACTTGGATGAGAGGGTCCAAATTAACACACAGGGAAGAAAAATTCCTATGAGTCAAGCTAAAGATCCAGAATAGCCCGATCCTAAAGAAAACCCAAAGGAAACAAGGTCAGAAAATAAACAGTGTTGCACTCAAGGAATTGGGGGCTCTCCTGATAAATTCAGGTAAGATGAAACCCTGGAATCCAAACTCCCCTCCCCCTCCTATTTTTCAATGAAAGTTATAACATGGAATATAAGGGGATTGAATATCCCTCGAAAGAAAAAAAATTATGAAAGAAAAAAATGAAAAAAAATCCTAATATTATGCTCATCCAAGAAACTAAATGTTCCATGGCTCGTATGAAAATAAGCAATGGGAATTTTTGGTCTTGGTACAATTTTGTAGACATAGAATCTAGAAATTCAATAGGAGGGATCTTAACCTTAAGGAATCCCAAAAAAAATCCATGTTGTGTCTGATGAAGCCTCTCAAAATGTGTTATCTCTAGTCATACAATATATAGGGTCGTCAGATCTGGTTCTCTGTACCAATGTTTACAGCCCTCAACGGATTGATGAGAAGCTTAATTTTATCTAGTCATTAGAATCTCTTCAAAAAGGGCACCCACATTAAAATGGATCCGGGATGGGGATTTCAACATTATCCTTTCCATGGAAGAAACAAAAGGAGGAACCAAGAATCTAGATAGGGACTCTGATAATTTCCGAAATATGATTGAAAACTTGAAGCTGGTGGATTTAGAGACCTCAAATGGTGTATTTACCTAGACAAATAAAAGGGGAGGTAAATACCTAGCGGCTTCGAGGCTAGAAATATTCCTCATCTCGGAGGAGTTGATATTCCAAGGAATAGCCATGGAAACCAACATCTTATTTAGTAGTGGATTAGATCATTGGTCTGTATCATTGGTTGCCCATATTACAGGTACCCCAAAAAGCAGACCCTTTTGGTTTGAAGGCTTCTGGCTAGATCATTGTAATTTTGTAAAAAAATTGAAGCAATGGTGGAAGGAAGATAGAAATATGAGAGGTTCCAAGATGTTCAGGCTACAACAAAAGTTGAATTTTATTAAAGAATAACTTAAATTGTGGAACAAACATAAGTTTGGGAATATTTTCCAAGAAAATAAAAACATAGAAGCTAAACTAGAAACTCTACAAATATTAGAGGTGGAGGAATACTTCATAGAGGAAAATAAAAATCAAGAACTCTCCTTGGAGTCAGAATGGGAAAAACAATGTAAACAAGAAGAAAATTTATGGAAACAAGAATCTAGAGTTTGGTGGCTTCAAGATGGGGAGAAGAACACCAAATTCTTCCGTCATACCATGATCGCCCATACAAATCACATTAGGATTTTGTGATTGAAAGATAAGGGAGGGAAGGAGGTCAGTTCCCATTAGGAGATTGAGCAAACACTAGTCCATCACCTCCAGGATATTACATTAGAACCACCAGGAGAAATATTAGGGGCCATCGGGAAAATCTTCAAGAATATTCCCAAACTAATCATAGAGGAGAAAAATGTTAATCTCAACAGGTCCATCGCGATTGAGGAAGTAGAAATGGTAGTGCAAGACATGCCTAGTGGAAAATCACCTCGTCCGGATGAATTCACAACCGAGTTTTTCAAAGCATGTTGGGAGATTGTGGGTTGTGAGGTCACTGAGGTAGTTGAAGAATCCTACAAATCAACATTTATGCTAAAAGCCCTGAATTTTAATCTCATAACTTTAATCCCCAAACAAAAAGAAGTCAACACTCCAGATAGGTTCTGACTTATTTCTCTTTGCAATTTAATCTATAAAAATATCTCAAAATTCATTGCAAACAGGATAAAACCCTTGCTACCAATTCTAGTGTCGGAGGAACAGGTTGGATTTCTGGAAGTATGGCAGATCCTAAATAATATAATCTAGGCCGATGAAATCATTTGCTCCATCAAGGCTCTAAAAAAAGTGAGAATGATTATGCATTTGGGCATTACTAAGGTGTATGATAAGCTAAATTTGGAATACCTAGAGAACCTTTTAAAAGCCTTTGCATTCAGGAAGCATTGGATCCAGTGGATAATGTTGCTCATCACCTCAACAAGTTTTTCAATATTAGTCAACGGGGCCCCAATGCAACCTTTATCCCCCACCAGAGGCCTAAGACATGGAGATCCTCTATCTCCTTTCTTGTTTCTTCTAGCCATGGAGGGCCTTAGCAGAGCCATTAAAACAAAACTTCTACATGGGAGATTAAAGGATTACAACCTTATGCAAAACGTAATCTAACCACCCACCAACAATTTGTGCATGACACAATGCTGCATGGAGTCCCCTCGGTCAAGGAGGAAAGAACCTATAAATAGATCCTTGAGGATTTCATTGCTTCCTCAAGTATGGAGGTAAATCATTGCAATTCCATGGTTTTCTTTTAAATACTCACATTTCAATGCAAAGAAAAATTTCCCTAATTTTATTCTTTCAAAGGAAATACCTATTGTAGAAGTAATTGGGAGTTCCTCTAACAAAGAAAGCATGCAAGAAAGCCACCTGGGAGATCCTAGTAGAAAAATTACAACACAAGGTCAGTCGGTGGACCTACCATGTTCTGAACCTCGCAGGTAGGTTGGTGCTTACCAAATCAGTTTTGCAGGCAATCCCTATGATTTTATTATTGGTTCTCTCAACTCCCAAACACATTCTCAATAAAATAAGATAAATCCATAGGAGGTTCCTAGGTAATGGGGTAGAGGAAAAGAACAAATGGGTGTTGGTAAGTTGGGATAAAATTTGCAATCCGAAATCTTAGGGAGGGTTAGGCCTTCTAGAACCAGGTAAATGAATGTTGTTTGTGGAGCCAAACTATGGTGGCAGTGGATTAAATATGTCAATCTCCCTTGGGTATCGTTTTGGAAGGCCAAATATGCTCCACATCAGCACACTCAAGCTTTGATCATATTTAATGACATGATGATAGGATCTGGCTCATGGAATCTAACCTCGAAAAACAAGGGATTTATATAGGAGCACTATTTTTGGGAGGTAAGGAATGGAAAAACAATTTTATTTTGGTAGGACGCATGGCAGCAGGAACCAAAACTAGTTAGACCAAAACGAATGGAACTCCAAGAGGTGCTGCAAGAAGAAGGAAAAAAGGCAGTTCATAAATATTGGGACCTAGGGGGAACCAACCAAAAATGGAGATAGTGGACCATCCTAAACCAATTTGTGCAACAACCACTAGCCCAAATTTCCCAAGGTTTGAACAAGGATCTTCAACTATGAAGGATTCTAAATTCAGATGATGAGGATTTCCATCAATGGGGGAGGTAGGAAGGTGTCCATTTTAGCTTAAAACAAACTCTAAGATATCTTATGGAGGACCAAGTGGATATCGAAGGGCTGAACTGGAGGAAGATCTGGTCATCTTAGCTGTGGCCAAAGATCAAATTTTCATTTGATTGGTAATGCACACAAAAAAATTTAATGGGGAAAACCTTTGTTGGAAGGGTTTTTTAGGACCCTCATAATATCTATGTCAAAAGAAGGAAGAAACTATCAACTGCCTTTTGAATAGCTGTGAATACACAACTATGCTATGGGACTGGGTTGCTCAGGACTTTCGGTAGTGAGACAGACAAAGATACAACATCCAAGAGACTTTAAATAATTGGAGAGGAGAAATACTGAAAGACAAAGTGGTAAATATTTCCTAGAGCCCGAGTCCTTGTTTTGTGATCTGGGCGACATGGAAAGAGAGAAACAGTCATATATTCCATGACAAATATTCCCCAACTTCATCATTGATCTCCCAAATCTTGCAACAAATACAGGAAACAATCCTAAGTTGTCAGACATGAAAGGAAAATAATAATACCATAGTGCAAGAAAACATAACCCTGGAAACTTTAGGTTTGAAATGGATTCAACCTCCACTTCACAGGAGAAAGGAACCACGCATGCAAGGATTGACAACGTCATAGAAACTACTGGTGACATGGTTTCCGAAATTATATTTTGATGTGGCCTCAAAGGGAAACCTGAGTCGCGCTAGTCCGGGTGGGGAAATTTGGGACAACACCAGTAAAATCCTCAGGCTCTACTATTCTAATCTGGGAACAACGATGAACAATGCAGTGAAGTTCTTGGAATTACAACAAGGGCTAAACCTACTAATCAAAGCTAATATCCACCACTATACAATACAGGGAGACTCAAATTTGGAAATCAGGGTAACTAGAAGGTTGCAATGTGGATCCATCTTGGGGAAGGTGACAAAGCACTAGCATCTGAGCCAGATCATTTAGAGGATTCATGGAAAACCTTCTCACATGAAAACATTGGATTCCAACCTCATTCATCCATTAACCAATAAGCTAGTAGACAGGTGTTGGATTGGAGGGTCCTGGCCCAAGTTCAAAATTAGTTTTCCAAACAAATCCCTACACTACTAGCCCTTTCGCTATCAATCTGTAGAGTGCGGACTGAAGTCTCACCCAAAGCAGTATGTGGGGATGCTAGAACCAAGTTTATGCACCCAGAGATTAGTGTAATGTCGTTTTATGCCCTAAACCTGCCTTCATGACTGTCTTTCACGGACCCTAAACAAGTGAATCAACGACTTACACACCTCAGTGACTACTCTTAATTCTATATTTTCGCAGATCGACCTAAGCGTTGAGAACTTTAACATGAAATAAGATATGCTTCACGTAAACAATCAATATTAAGTGTGTTCATATAACAACATCAATTATGTAAAGTCATGCATTAATATAGTATTACTTCATAAACCCATCATTAATTACAACATAAAAGAGCATTCATTCATAATAGAAGTAAATGGAAAAAACACAGGAATTTTTAGAATAATCTCTTTACTAATACTTTGGTTTTGTTTATAGACTCAAGACTTCCCTTCACACTCAACTGCTATCTCTACTCTACGCCTCTACACACACAGCTGCAAAGCCTCTCTTCTACTCTAAGACTTATTCACTCTTTCCTCTACTGAACCAGTACATTCATCTTCATCATCAATACTACTGCCTTAGACATCCTAAGACACACCTTTTTATACAATCCCATGGTCCGTGGACCATGGGTAGATCTTCAAAATCAAACTCAACTTACATAAAAGAAGGGTAAAACCCTTTATGACACTTTACTATCTATACGCTCTGCAACCACAACTTGCGGAGACTTTACATTATATACAACAAAACGTGGGCTTTTTGCCCCAAAACTGACCCTAGGGGACCTGTCCCAATGACCCCCCAACATAAAGATCGTGACTCACCCTAGAGTCACTTTGTTGGCATGAAGATATTAATGTGGAGACCTCCCAAATCTACTTATGCCACTGCTACCTCAACCATGCTTTGTGTGGCTTCCTGTTTGATCTACTCCACCAACTGCTCTGCTACTGATCCCACACTGCCTCCCTTGATTTTCTACTGCATGCTCTGTAGGCTTGCCAACTTCTCTTGAATGTTAGCGGAGATAATGTAGGCCTCATCCAGCCAAGGCCCTAATCTAGCCTTGAGGACCGCCTCTTTCCTCTATGCCACCTATTCAAGAAATTGTTTTGCCTCCTGCAGCTTGGCAAATCATTGTGTTATAGCAACAATCCAAGTCGTCGCTCTTGCTTCATCATATTGCTGTTGTAATTGAAGGGCTTTTGTATTTAACCTCTGCAGGTTAGAATCTTCCTACAGAGCTATGACTACCTCCATGGATTGCTCGAAGAGCGCGACGCAATCCACCACGACGACATCCACTGCTATGAATCAATCCTTCACAATGGCTTCGTGCTATTCTCTGACCTATGGTGGAGTTGAGGGTTGTGACTTCAACTCTAACTCTGTGATTTTTAGATTTAGTTCAAACTGAACCTTGGCCACTTTTGTCTTGGAATCATGCACACCTGCAGCCAGCTTCCTCCGAGATATGTAGTTCTGGAACTGTTTTGCATGCCTCAGCCACCACCACTACAAGTTGTTCATTCTACACCTAAACTTTCTTCTGGGCCTCCAGCGCTACTGATTCCTCCATGAACATTTGTTCATTGTTGACTTTGTACTCACTTATCAGGCTCAGCACACACTGCTCTTGGGCCTTAACCTCTGCTATCACAACTGCTTGTAGTGTGTGAAGAAACTCGCTAGGGAGCATGGCCAGGTTAAGGTCAATATTCTTCAAAGAGCTGACAATAGCCTTGTCAGTGGCCGCTTCCACACTCAAAGGTCCATCAGGTAGTGTGACTACCCAAAGATCCAAGGATTGAACCATCTCTGCGGCTTGTGTGGTTCCCGGTGCCAAACTTGTTGATGTAGTGGTGCTTTGTCCTGCACCTACCAAGACTCTTTTCGTCTGGATCTACAGCTCACGCAGACCCATCTGGATGGTGCTCAATGCCTGCTTTTCTTGCTACTCAAACTATTGTAGTAGTTTTGAGGTAGTATGATGCACCTTGTCTCCAATTTCATCCAGGTCGCCATCCATCAAAGTAATCGGATCTAGTGACAGCTTGGTGGCTTTTGTCTTCTTCCGCGATCCTTCCTTTTCTTTCTCCCTGTACTACTTTACTCAAAAGGGAGTGCTCTCCTACTGCTCACCATCGCCCTGCTCTAACTACTCTTCCTCCTCCGTTTCGGGCAAAGGATACTTCTAACTTCTTTCAGAGCTGTGCTCTTCCTACTCTACCTATTTCTTCACGGTGTGCTCCGCTTCTACCCAAGTATTCTCCTTAGCCTCTTTCTTGTGCTTTTCATCCAACTACTGAACCTTTTGTTTTTCCACGTCCTTCTTCTTCTTTTCCACAGACTTGCTAGTCCCTGCAGCCAGGTCAGAAGCAGAATGCCACTCTATGGTCTAGCACTTGATGACCTCTTCAATAGTGTCATCCGTAGCAAGGTAGAGTAGGTCGAACCACTTTTTCTCAAGATCCTTTCACGCTCGAATGTATACATGGTGGAATTTCGCTTTGAACTCCACGTACCCTGAGAGTTGTTCAAACATGGTTAGTGACAACTACGGCTTCTAGTTGATGGTCGTGTGAATGCTCGCCTCCATTAGCACCCAATAGCCTTTAATCTCTGTGACCTACGCAATCTCTTTCGTGGCCTAGAGAAAAATTTCTTTCTCCATTAGAGGAAGCTACATGTCCCACATGACGAGCACTATCGAGAGTAATAGCCATGAATAGTGGAATGTCTTACTCTCGTCATGTGCCTCTCTGCAGCTTGTGAGGAACTCACTACACTGGTAGTGTGCCCAATTGAACTGTACACCCTCCACACACTGTGCTACCAACGAAACCACTACTGTCATCACCTTTTCTACATGGCACTTTCTCATAACCTTTCTAGTTAGAATCTACATGGCAACCTTTGCCATGGGGTTAGTAATTGAAGTAATTGAGTACCCACATGGCTTCTTCACAAGTTTAAACTTGTTCTTCATCTTCTTAGCGAGGTCGCACTCGTTCATCTTTCTACCAAACACCTTGGTTGGATTTAACCTGGAGTGTGGCAATAGCGTGATCTGATGGATTAGCATATCAGTGATGGGGATCGGCGCATTCAGCCACAACCACCTGTCATGCACCAGGCATAGCAATTGCTTAATGACAATTAGGTTTATATTTGAGCAATGATAGTGGGACACCCACAACAGGTTCAGCAACCCTGACTTATTTACTCTGTGAATCCATTCCATAGGCTCCAACGCAGTGACACCAAATTATTTGTAGAAGACCCTCTCCATGAAGGTGTCAATAGTAAGGTGGGGGAACCACTCATGGTCAACCAAATCCCAAGCATGGACCTTCAAAGGTGATGTTCTCCAGAAATAGGGGTGTGATGAGGAGGAATTGTCCTGCATCTAGGTCCTTCGAGACCTTTAATTTTCCCTTATGCGGAGGAATATACTCCAACAACGTAGATATAGGGTCCACCCCTTCAATGTCTACATATTTTGCACCCTCCTAAGCCTCCAGATCTACCACTTTCCCCTTCTCCTTCACGCTCAGCTTTTCTTTCCTCTGGACCTATGTAATGACATGCTTCCTCGATGACTCATGCATTGGCACATGCTTCTTTTGCTTATCTTTCTTCTGTTTGGGGACCTGCCTCACCGGTGTAGGCTTCGGCCTAGGCGACTTTGGCGTCGTAGAAACTGTCGTTGGAACCTTCATACTCAAAGCTCCTAGAGCAACTCCCTCAAAGGTGATAGCTTCCCCAGTACTAGAGGTCTCGGTTGGTCCAGACATTGTGATAAGAATAAACCATTGAATGTCTCCAGGTAACTTCTCAAACACAGAGGCAACGACCAAATCTGTGTAAAGCTGAGGATTCATAAACACTTGATAAATCAACTCAGAAATTCATAGAATGAAAAGCATTTCTCATTGGATGACCAGACATAATTTAAAGGTGAATTCAAATTCAAATTCGATCATTCCCCCAAAAATCCGTTCATAAATGCTAGATTGGTGGCAGATTTTCAAAGATTTCATTCTTAAATTTAACCTTAAATGCCGCCCCCTACTCCTCTTAACCGTATCCTCACTATCAAATCATGAATAGTGATGGTAATAGTCACTTTCTGGCTACGTTCTGTGGTCTCCGCCCCATAGCGCAGCTCTCTTCATGCTTCTTTTGGTAATGTGACACCCTTCTGTTTTGGGTAAACCCCGCGTCGCGCAACTCTACAAACCGGGAAGTGTAGTTTATGGTATCATGCCTCCTTGATGTTTCCTGGAGCATTAAGACTGTGCTACCATCATGTAGTCATTGGGCCAGATCCCCGGTGTATGGCTTCAATCGGCTTCCATTTACCTTTCCCAAAAATGGATCTCCATCCAATTTCACGAGCTGAACTGCTCCACCATCAGTAATCTCTTTGATGACATATGGCTCCAGACAATGCATCTAAAATTTTCTTGGAAACTTATGAAACTTATTGTCATATAATAAAACTAAATCATTTACCTTGAAGGCGTGCAAATTAATGTGTCGATCGTGCCACGCCTTTTCGCGTTCCTTCTGAACTTGTTGATGGAATCCAGAAAAATATCTATCTTCCTTGATATCTCCTAGTTGCATGAGCCTTTCTTATAATGCTCCACGGTTCGCCATTCTTGTAAAAGCCACTGTGCATAGACGAGGCACAATGTACTCCATAGGCATCAAAACCTCTACACCATAGGCCAGCCTAAAAGGTGTCTGACCAGTAATATTCTTACAATTAAATCTATAATCCCATAATATTGTTGGTATGCACACGTGCTAATCATTCCTATGCACATTGCAAACCTTTGTCAGCACACCCTCCAATATTTTATTAAATGGCTCAACCATCCCATTGGCTCGAGGATGATATGGCGTACTCTTCTGATGATAAACTTGGAATTCTTCTGTCAGAGTGTTGATCGTTTAATTGAGGAAATTCATACGATGATCACTCATCAAAACCTTTAGGCAACTGAACCTGGTCAACACATATTCAAATAAGAACTTCGCTACTGTTTCCCCTGTACAATCCTTCACGGGTTGTGCCTCCACCCATCTGGTCAAATACTCAGTTGCAGTGATGATATACTGCACACCTGTCATCTTGTTGAATTGGTCCTACAAAATCAATTGCCCATTTCTCAAA
>APFE030606946.1:0-15632 GCA_000404065.3 Pinus taeda
TTTGCAAATAGGGACTAATGGTGGACCCCGCAAAGATTGTGGTGATTCTGAATTTGGAACCTTCGTGAAGTGTCAAACATTTGCGCGCTACCCTTGGACACACGGGGTAGTATAGGAAGTTCATCAAAAGCTATGCTCAGATCACCGCGTCGATGGAGAAGTTATTGAGAAAATATGTCACACTCTGTTAGAATGATGACTGCATGAAGAGCCTAGATGTACCAAAAGAAAAATTGGCCTTTGCGCCAATCCTAATCTTCCCGAAATGGGACAAGGAGTTTCATGTCCACATTGACGCATAATGTATAGTGCTAGGGGTGGTACTAACACAAGAGGGTGGAGAGGGTTTGGATCACCCTATCGTGTTTGCGAGTCGCAAATTGTCTAAAGCAGAAAAGAACTATTCCACCACTGAACACAAGGGATTGGCTATGATGTACACGCTCCAAAAATATCGACACTATTTGCTAGGGGACACTTCAAGATGTATACAGATCATTTTGCGCTGAAATACTTGGTCAATAAGCCTATGTTTGGGGGATGCATATCCAGGTGGCTCTTATTGTTCCAAGAATATGGTTTTGAGTTCATTGTGAAGCTTGGATGCCTGAACGCAAGACCGGATCACTTGTCACGCATTGAGATGGGAGAGGAACCTACTAGTTTGGAGGAAGGACTACCTGATGCATAGCTCTTTATTGTGCGCATAGCGGATGGACACTTTGAAGATATAATCCACTTTCTGACGATGGGAACTACGCTGAAAGAATACTCTGTCTAGTAGAAGAAGGAACTGCTCATATGCGTGGCAGATTTTTCTATCATTGCAGGGCACCTATATAAGATGGGAAATGATGAGATACTGTGAAGGAATGTACCTGAATTTGAACGAAGTCATATCCTAGCGGACGCACATGGGGGCACTACAAGAGGACACTATGCAAGGCAAGCAACTGTGCAGAAGACCCTCCATGCAAGGTTATGGTGGCCAACCCTTTATCAAGATTCAAAAGCACACTACAAGGCCTGTGATGTATGTCAAAGAATAGGTAAACCGTCGTGGAGGGACAAGATGCCTTTGAATCCGAAAATGATGTTGTAGTCATTTGAAAAGTGGGCAATTGACTTCATAGGACCTATCAAACCTCAAGGAAAGATAGGCGTGAGATACATTATCACTACGACAGAGTACCTGACTCGTTGGGCAGAGGCGTAGCCAGTAAAGTATTGCACGGCTGCCACAACTACGAAGTTTCTATTCGAACACGTATTGACACAATTTGGATGTCCGAAGATCTTGATGAGATATAGCAGTACATATTTCTTGAATGAAACAATTAGCGCACTAACAGAAGAGTTTTAGGTGTATCATCAGAAAAGCACACCATATCACCCACAAATCAGTGGGACAGTAGAAGCATTTAAAAAAATACTGGAGACTGCATTGACTAAAATATGCAAAGCACAACGAAGTGATTGGGACCTACAAGTACCTACAATATTATGGGATTATAAGACAACCTACAAGAAACTGATGGGACAGACACCTTTCTAGTTGGTCTATGGAGTGGAATCCATAATGCCAATGGAGTTTGTGACTAGTCTGCGCATAACAGCGCTCATAGGTATGACGGGCCGTGGAGCCATGGACAAGTGGCTCGCGTAGTTGGAGGAACTCGAAGAGGAACGGTCCATGATAGAACTACTTAGTAGGCAACGATCCATGATAGATGAGAGTGGTTGGTGATCCTGCTATACTACAGTGATTGTGGGATGTTCAGGAGGAGGAGATACCTGAGAGTTCGGCGCAGCGCCGATGAATTGAGATTGGGTGTCCCTCTAGGGAGGTGTCCAACTCTTCTACTGCCAGGGAGCTGGAGATATTGTGAGAGTTTTCCAAGGCATTGAAGGCTCAGTCAGAAGCTTTACAACACAACTAAAAGATTATGAGGATGCCTAGGGCAGAGCTAAGGCCTTGACCAGGGGGATTCCCAAGGATTGTTGGGCAAGACTGGGAGAAGTGGTGGTGGAGCTGGTGATGGCACATGATCGGGCACGTCGACTGGTTCGTTGGCACATTGTGATGGCAGTGGCCACTGTCGGTCCTATTTTGGCATCCGATGTGGAGATTGGACCTCAAGAGAGGGGGCGTGACCCTGTCGCTAGATGTATATTGTTTGATGTATGTACCAAGAAAAGCACCCATTATGAGGATGCTCCCCTATTTTTGAAGACTTATTTCATCTGGCCATGAGCTAGTGGATGTACAATTATTTTTTGTACTCATGATGTATATATATATGAGATGATGTGTTTGGCATCTCTCATGATGTGTCCTATGCTTTTATACATTTGATGTATCTGTGCATTTTTTTAGATGGATATTATACTTACGTTTTATGTATCTTGATGGTTATATATATGTGATGCATTCCAATCTAGGACTTGATTAGATATGTGATCAATTGTGTGATTTTTATTCCTTAGTATATGTGTAAATGTGATATGTTGGGACAGGAAAAAGGTATGATTTATCTTCGTAAAATGCTTCATTTACCATTCATCCTTATACGATTATCTTTGTTTATAGAGGAAAATATCAGCTAAATTTGGATGAAAGCATTTGGTGACACAATAGGAAAATCTAGTACATGAAATTGACTTTTTGCTATCTTTGTGTGCAAAGATGCAGACTGGGCCAAAGCTGTTCAATTGACAGAACATCATGAGGCCATAAAAGGGAAAAGCTACAAAATCTTGGGCAGACAAGGAAGTGGGAGATCAGCTCAAACAATGCTATTTTATCACATGATCAGATTATGTATTGCAAAATCCTCAGGATCCCCTGATCCTGAGGATTCTCTTTTACCTAAGTTACTCTTTTATGTTATATATAGGGCCGAAAGGCAATTAGAGATTGTTCAGACTTTGATAATATGTAATTATTCTTTTTGAAAACATATACATTGTTATCTCAATGAATTTTGTAAGTTGTTACTGGCATTAATGAAAGAAGGTTTTGTTTAATACATCTTCATATTTTGAGTTCTTATTAAGCGGAGGCTTTTGGAAACTCTGGGCCTAGTCACGAGAAGTTCTACTGCTCCATTGTGTTATAGCTTTTATATTTAGTCTTTGCTATTGATTTAAAGTTCATTCATTAGTTATTTCATTTATCATAAATATTTGTGATAGTGATTCATACTGTTGTTCAATTAGATTCAGAGTGAAGCCGTGTGACATACTTAAGTAGCGCTTTGATTGGAATGAGTGAATTAGTATTAATAGCATATTGTTGTTCATTTCGAATTAATGTTATCATAGAGTTTGGAGATAAGATTGATTAACTTCTACATACTGCAATATAGGTCATTTTCCATTTAGAAATCCTTTATCGCTATTTCTCGTTCAATTGTTGATTGTTGTTCAATTACCGATTGCTATTCAATTGTTGTTGTTTTTCAATTGAGAATTGCAAGTTAAATTGGGTTGTTATAGATTAAAAATGATGTTCAATAGTTATAGTTTCTTTCCTTGATTGAGTAAGTTAGCCTTAAGTCTATTTGAACAATTCTAAGTGTGATTCTTATTTGCATTCAGTTTCAATTGATTTCGAAACAAGTTGCATAGAATTGTAGAGTGTGTTAAGAGTATTCTTCCATAGATAGTTCTTTCCAGAATTGTGTGAATTGAATTGAAGAACTAATCATTAGTGATTGCAACGATTCATCATTAGACAACCTCTAGATTTATTGCATGCACTGTGCTAACACTATTGAGATAAAAATACTTACCTTGGGTTGACAACTAATGTAGGGATTGAGATTGCCTATAAAAAGACATCTTAGTGAACCAACATTTTGGCATCATTGCTGGGGAGAGTGTTTCAAGTGATTTCTTTTATCTTTTGTTGTGAACGAATTGGGTTTTAAAAATGGAAGGTAAGAATCTACGTACCTAGAAAGTAAAGTGCTTGCTTACTTTCCCGCTTTACAACAAAACCTTAGAGGTTAAATAGGGATTTGCTTTTATGAATGACTAGAAATAGAAAAATAGAAAAAGAGTAGAATCCTCCACTAAAACCAACAAAAGCCAAAGGATTAGTGAACCTTGGGAGAACTACCTTTATAGATGAAATCGTAAGAAGAGCAGAGTCTCAAGTGTCAGTAGGATTCCAGGCTATACTTGGAAAAAGTTCTGATGTTATCCCTCAAGCAGCAGGTTCAGCATCCGCAGCTCATGTTGAGATTCAAATCCAAATAAGAGGATCGGAAAAGAGTTTTCAAGCTACAATAAGTTTACACTCTGATCCTCTACAAGAGGGAAAATCTTATAACTTAAGAGAAGGAAAAAGAGAAACTAGGGGGGTTGTTAAAGCAGAACCACAGCTATTTGAACAAAGATCTTCTGAGATCCCATACCTAGGTAGCGTTGCAAAGCCAACTCGGGTTGCTAACTCTATGGTTACTTCAAAAACACCCCTTGAAGTCCCCGAAGATTATTGGCATATCTTTGACCAAATTGCATTAGATGCCCCTAGGTCAAACCTCGACACTAGAGTACCCCATAGTCGACCAGGTGGCCAATTCTCTTATGAAAGTTATTCCTCTACAGAGCATCCCAAATTTTCATGGGATGATCACAGAGGATCCTGATGCTTTCCTGTTTGAGTTTGATGTCCTTTGTAAATGGTATGACTATACCATTGACCCCCAAAAGCTAAAACTATTTCCTTCCACTCTAAAATGGGCAGCTCTAATATGGTTTATGGGTCTAGGTGGGCGAACTATCAACTCTTGGGATGAAATGAAAACCTCCTTCCTCAAAAGATACCAGGACTTTTGTAAAAATAGGGAACTAAAAGATGAGATTTTTTAGATGACTACAAAAGATAATGAAACGCTACAAGAATATGTAGAATAATTTAATTATAATTTGCAGAGTTCTCCACAAACTACCCTACCAAAAGAAGTCTTAAGAGCTATCCTAATTAAAGGAATGAAAGAGGAATGGGTAGAAACTCTAAACTTAATCGGAAAAGGGGATATTTCTCAGGAAGATTATGATGAAATTATTCGTTTGTGTATCAGGTGTTCATGGGGAAGCACGCACACAGGAGAAGGAAGACGAGATCCAATGAGCAGAGCAAGCAAACCACATAGTGGAGGTGTAACACGGATGGAGATCATTAACCTCCTGGAATATTTTAAGATGGACATCCTGGGCACTCTTACGGCAAAGCTGGACATTCTATAGGTTAAGCAAAAACAGGCTTTAGTGGAACACAATTTGGCCATCTTCTGCCCACGTTGTCGAAAGAAGCACAACCATCAGGAATGCCCATTAGACATGGTTCAGACGTGCGCCATCTGTACTAAATATCATGACACTAAACAATGTCCATCAATACCCGAGCTAAAAGAAGTATTCAAAGATGCAAAGGAAGAAACAAAATTGGTGTAACTAATAAACCAATGTCGATAATGGCAAGCTAAACCTACAAGTATGTCACAAGCCACACCCTAATTATTTCCTTCCTCGCAGTTTAATCAACAAAAAAACCTTGGGGCAGCCTGGCAAGGCTAATCGCCCTACCCAAATTGGCAAATTCTGCCATTCCCTATGACATCCTAGCCAACACAATCCTTTCTAGGAAATGGCTGGCCAAATTCTCCTCTTATCCCTATTTGGAAAGGCAATCCCTATCAATCCCAATGGCCTGCCTCTACCTCTCAAAATCCAAATTGGTCTACAAATTGGCAGCGACCTCTGGGGATATCCAATGTACCTATGGGGACAAGCCCTCAGCCTCAACCCGCATTGTCAGCTCCTTATACATTATAGAAGAATTCTCAACCTCTTATGCGGCCGCAGTTACCAGCTTAGCCGAACCTAAATCCTAATAACAGACCAGTCCAGTTGGTATAGATTATTGAAAAATCAAAGTATGAGATTGAGCAGAAAGAATGTAATGAGCTCAGATTGAGTTTAGGACGCATCATCACCCATGAGGAAAATAGGGACGAACCTTTAGTTGAAAATGTAACTCGACTTGTACATATTCCACCACCTATAACTAATACTGAACCAAAGAAAGGGGAAGAAACAGATCAGCATGATGACCCTGAAAAACTTATAGTCACTTCACCTTCATTCCCAAAAATAATAATGATACCTAAACCGATCACCTATCCTGATTTCAATCTTGTAGGAGAACTAAAAAATTTGTGTATTAAGATCCCTCTCCTCCAGGCCATTCAAGGCATTCCTATCTATGCCAAAACAATCAAAGAATTGTGTGTAAAGAAGCCTGTGAGGAAGGCAAAAACCTCGTCCACTATCTATGTTGTAGGAACCTTATCTGATTTACTCTTGGGAGAGGAAACTCCAATAAAGTATGAAGATCCTGGAAACCCAATAGTAATATTTCATATATATGGCCGCTCTTTTCCAAATACACTAGTTGATCTAGGAGCCACCATTAACATATTAACAACAAAAACTTGTCAAGCACTTGGTATTACAACCCTAGAACCAACCACCACTTTATTAGAACTTGTTGACCAATCAGTGGTAAGACCAGAAGGAACTTCACAAGACACCACAGTTTCTTCTTACTCATGGGAATATCTAGTAAATTTCCTGGTTATAAACCCAAGGAGTAGGTTGGATGGGCATCCTTTGATTCTAGTTCGACCTTGGCTGGCAACAACTGGTGCATATATTGGTTGCCAAGAAGGTAGCATGACTATTACAAAGGGGGATGTTGTGAAAAATATGGTGTTATATCCTCCTACCAATCCAATTTTGCCCATTGTAAAAATATGTAAGTAGCCACCAGCGTACCTCTAAGAGAGCATCCGTTCACCACTCACAGTAGCGGAGGAATGGAATTTAAAGATCATACTGAGCATGGCATTATCAATAATTTCATAAATCAGCTAGCTAATGTGAGCAATGTAAAGTGTCAAATGTTGAAAGCAATCCTTGATAACGAAGCCATGGAAGATCCCCTAAAGGATACAGATGACCAACATATTCAGATGACTATTGTTCATAATAGCAAACCCATTGAGATCAAGCCAGGAAAATTTCTAAATATCAATGACAATTTGGACAGTGAACAACAACAGAAGCTTATCCAGATCTTACAGAAGAATAAAGGGGCTTTTTCCTGGGATTATCCTGATATGAAAGTGATAGACCCACAACTATGTACATACCACATCTATACAGAGAAGGAAGCTTGACCCATCCAGCAGCCTCAATGGATGTTGAACACACACCTCAAGGACATCATGAAAGAGGAATTGCAGAAGTTGCTAGATGTAAATTTTATTTATCCTATCTCAGATAGTAAATGGGTCTCTCCATTTGTGGTCATACCTAAGAAAAATGGGAAGTGGTGTATTTGTATAGACTATTGGGAGTTGAACAAGGCAACACAGAAAGATCACTTCCCCCTCCCATTCACTGATCAGGTCCTCGATATGTTGGTAGGGAAGCAATTCTTCTCCCTTTTAGATGGTTTCAACGGCTACAATCAAATTCAGATTGCCCTTGAAGACCAAGATAAAACAACCTTCACCTGTCCCTAGGGCACATTCGCATATAGGGTATTGCCATTTGGCTTGTGTAATGCCCTAGCTATGTTCCAGAGAGTTATACTCAGCATATTTGTTGACCTAATAAATGAAGAACTTGAGGTATATATGGATGACTTTACTCCATATGGGGATGACTTTGATCAAGCATTGAAAACACTAGAAAAGGTCTTAGAACGATGAATTGCTACCAGGTTATGTTTAATCAATGTCAAGTTCACATGATGATGACCGAGGGTGTGATCCTGGGACATTATATCTCTGCAGCAGGAATATAGGTAGATTTAGCAAAACTACAGATAATTTTTTTACTGCCTACCCCCTGCACTCAAACAGAGGTACATATTTTCTTGGGATATGAAGGTTATTATCGTAGGTTTATTAAAAAAAATTCACAGATTGTTGCACCTTTATATGCTTTAACTAGAAATGTTGATTTCAGTTGGTCTGACAAGTGTGACATGTCTTTTGCAGGTTTAAAGAAACTAGTCTCAACAGCACCGGTATTACGTGGACCAAACTGGGAGCCAGCTTTCCACATCTCCACAATGCATCAAATGTAGCTATAGGTGTTGTCCTCAGTCAGGAGGAGGACAAGAAACCTTATGCTATATATTATATTAGCAAAAATATCACTTTTGAAGAACTTAATTATACAGTGGCAGAAAAAGAATTCTTAGCTATTATTTATGCAATAAACAAATTTAGACACTATATAATCAACTAGCAAGTCTTGTTGTAAAGTGATCACTTTGCCATTCAGTATTTAGATAATAAACCGATCACATATGGTCGAGTAACACGGTGGCTATTTATTTTGCAGGAGTTTGACATTACCATTAAAGATCATTTGGGGAAGGAAAACCTAGTTGGTGATTTTCTATCTCAAATCCCAAAGGTGAATGATCCACTGGCAATAGATGACCAATTTCTGGATGAGGGGGACATTTCGCAGATCGAAGGACAGGACATAAGGTATTGCTGGGTTATTATTGGCCCACTACTTTTAAAGATGCTAAAAAATATGCCTAGGCCTGCGATAGTTGCCAAAGGATGGGTCGACCTGGCCAATCTGATGAAATGTCTCTGCAACCTCAATTAGTCATAGAACCCTTCGAGCATTGAGCATTGGACTTCATAGGTCCATTCCATCCACCATCCAATCAGAAGGCCTACATATTGGTAGCCACGAATTATGTGACAAAATGGGTGGAAACAGTAGATTTACCAAGAGCCACAGAGGAAGCAATGATTAACTTCCTTTTTGGGCTATTTGTGCGGTATGGATTACCGTGAGAAGTGATCACAAATGGGGGAAAGAAATTCACAGGACACAAGATTATTTCCACTCTCATAAACCATCCTATTACACATAAGATCACTTATCTGTATCACCCGCAGGAAAACGAGCAAGTCAAAAGCACCAATAAGGTTACAGAAGCGATTTTGACTAACACAGTCTCAACACACCGGTGAGATTGGGCTTCTAGACTTCCAGCATCCTTGTAGGCCTATCATATGACTTGGAGGAATACTATTGGATACTCTCCATACCATCTTGTGTTCGGTAAAGAACCAATTTTTCTAATCGAATTCGAAATAAAGACTCTAAGAATGACCAAGGAAGTGGGGTTGGATTTAATAGAAGCCCAAACCAAGTGTCTTCAGCATATTAACAAACTATATGAGGCTCGATCTCTTGCTTTGCAACGAACTGCAATAATTTAGCAGCAAAGGGAAAAATGGCATGACAGTCTTATCAAGAAGAAAACGTTTCAAAAAGGGGATTGGGTACTTCTATACGATTCCAGATTCCAGGACTTCCCAGGCAAGTTGCAAACAAGATGGCAATCCTTATGAGATTCAAGAAGTGCATAATAATGGTACTTTTACATTGACTACCATTGACAGATTCGGCCATTATTTTAAGGTAAATGGGCATCAAGTGCACCTCTATCATCAACCACTTACCAAGGAGTCTTTCTACGAGAAGGTATGCGAGGACCCCTCCATGCAAATTCTAGTTGCAGGGAATGAGGACCGAGCAGCTTTTCCTTCAAAAAATTGAAATTGCTTGAGAATTTGTAAATAATGTACATACCCTTTTTAGGCATTACCATGTAAATAAGAATTTTTTTAGGAAATATCACAAATTTTGGAAGTCTTTTTTCCCTTTTTTTTTTCATTGTTTAAACCACTGAATGTCTTTCGTTCAATTGATTGAACAACACATTTTCTTCCTTTTGTTTTCGTTTTTCAAAAAATGTACATTTGTCATTCAATTGATTGAACAACACATTTTCCTTTTTTTGGTTTTTTTTGTTCAAACAATTGCATGACTGTCGTTCAATTGATTGAACAATACATTTTCGTTTTTGCTTTTTTCGTTGTTCAAACAATTGAATGTCTATCATTCAATTGATTGAACAACACATTTTTCTTTTCTTGTTTTCAATGTTCAAACAATTGAACTTCTACCATTCAATTGATTGAACAACACATTTCGTTTTATTTTGTTTTCTTTGTTAAAACAATTGAACGACTGTCGTTCAATTGATTGAACAATGCATTTTGTTTCATTTTGTTTTTGTTGTTCAAACAATTGAACAACTGTCGTTCAATTGATGAAAACACATTTCGTTTTATTTTGTTTTCGTTGTCAAACAATTGAACAACTGTCATTCAATTGATTGAACAACACATTTTGTTTTATTTTGTTTTCGTTGTTCAAACAATTGAACAACACATTTCATTTTTCTTTATTTCGTTGTTCAAACAATTGAAGACTTCCGTTCAATTGATTGAACATCACTTCTTGTTTTTGAATGATTTTCACTGTCCAAAAAATTGGACGGCTGTCATTCACTTGAGTGAACAACACTTTTTCTTTCTCTTGATTTTGATGTGCAAACGATTGGACGATTGTCGTTCAATCAATTACACAACACTTTTATTTTCTATTTTGATTTCGTCATTCAAACGATTAAACGATTGTCATTCCATTGATTGAACATCACCTTTTAAGAAGATAAATTGTGAATTTTCCTCATTTTTTGATCACTATGACATTTACTCTTCTTCTCTTTTATTGCAAATAAGCACCATTTGAATTGATTTGTGCCTCCTCAAAGGAAAAACAGTAATAATAATATCATTATGACTTCTAAAGCCTTTTGATGGTTATATTTATCCATAAGCTAATATGGTGTATCTTTAGAATGATTTCCTGAACATACTTTCTTTTGGACACATCATGAAATGATTCATTATTCTTAATCCATGCTGGCTTATGTTTATACTCCCAAATGGATAAAAATCATTGATATAATGATAAGGGGATAAGAGTATAACACTTCCATTGGCATCTTTTTACTTCTTACACCATCCTTGACTCTTAAGGAGCAAATGAGCCTCCCTTTTTCTACAATAAGAATTCCAAAAGAAAAATAAAATATGAAAATGCTTAAAAAATTGTCTAAAGAGAATAGGGGGTTTCATTACAAGCCAGCCTACCATGATCATAAGGATGTAACAGGTGACATTCCAATTTGGCTACCAAACCAAGGCAATGACCTTCTTGATAATTAAATATGTCAGAAGAACAGGGGGTATCATCACGAGCTAGCGTGATCACTTTGTTACACCCTGGTGAGTGACACTATGGTTATCTGGTCACCATGCCATCATATTGGGCTCTTTATGACAAAGAAAATAAGAATTAACTGTGAGAAGGATTGTGGCTCATTTGGGGGGCTTAAAAAGCAACCCTGCTGAGGATATGAACGCCTGCTGGCAGCAGTGGCTCTGCTTGTGGTATTGGAGTATCACCTTATATTCCATATGTCATTTAGCTCTTATCACCTCTGGATTTGTTTCTCAAGAGAATTTCCATTTGAGCAGCACTTTTACAAGCCAAATAGCATGGTGAATTTAATCTATATTCATTATATTCCATATGTTCAATCATTAAATGACAGTCATTAAACACATACCACTAATTATGCTTATGTTAGTAATACCACTTGTTAGCACCTAAATCTGCCTTAGGCTGAAGGAAGGCAAAATTCAGGGTAACCACAAACCACGCTCAGTATGGTAGCTAGCCCTACCAGAATAGGAGAGGGCTCTCTCCAGGTCACACTCAGTAAATAAATAAACGATATGGTCTGAGATGACTTACAATGAATATTAATTTTAGGCTAGGTAAATAAATATGGAAACAAGAGGCAATTTTTGATAAATGACTGAGTTTCTGGGATGTATGGGACCAATGAAGAGCATGAGCAGAGGATTTAACACAAAGGCACAGATTACTTCGTGAGGTAAGACAGGCGGAAAGTCTATCAATTAAATTTGAAATAACGCGAAATGGAAAGATTGTTTAGGAGGGTGAAAAGGGCATAAATAGATGAATCCTTTTCAATAGAAGAAGAACACAGAACGTGAAACTTTCCCACAGGCAAAGCAATAAACATGAATTCTACCTTATCTTACTTAGAAAATTTCACTGGAAATGAATATGAATGAGTTGTGAAACATAACGAAATACATATGAAACAGAAAGAGAATACATTTTCTACACTCACACCACATGAATCTCATGAACCAGAGCCGCTGCCTTTCATTAATTCTCTGTCAAAATATACAATGAGTAGCTGAGTTTCTCTCCCACAGTCTCCCAGAAATTACAACCAACCAACCATTTGCAAATGGTTTGCATATAATAAATAGACTATGCCATTGGGAAATAGAACGACCCACAGTTGGCGAGTTTTTCAAATGATTACAAACTGGAAATGGAAAGCCAACCATTAGTTACAGGTGCAGCGTTACAAAAATGACAAATGGCTTGGGTGACTGCTCGCCTTCCTTTGCCACTTGGATAGGAGCCAACCTTTAGTGAAAATACTTTTAAATATTGCCTTAGTTGCCGAAAAAAGTGTAGTGTAAATGAGCGGGCCCACTTGGAGAAAGTCGTGAATCGAAATGTCGTGAAGCAGAAGTGATTTTGGCCTTTTGGTCTATATGCGCCGCGCCCAAATCTATATACGCCGCACCACTTTGGAGGTGATTTTGAGGTACCTGCAAGAGTCCAAATTGTGCCCAAGTGTGCTTTTTGGAAAGCCTTGCCTGTCTACTTTCCAATCCACGTGGAATTTCTAAATTTGGTGTTCATTTGCCCCTCCAAAACTTCATTCTCCCAGGACTTCTTCCTGTGTGTCAAAATAGGGGTAGAGAGGTCATTGTTTGAGTGTTTTTAACCTCCTCGGGACTCAAAACTTGCCCAAAATTCTTGTCCATGCACCAGTAGTCATGATTTTTCATGCTGAATCCAAAAATGCAAACCATTTGTGATTTGGAGCTCCCAATCCTAAGCGTCGCGCCAGTGGCGCGACGCACAAGGAGAAAAACCTTGTGTTGTGCCCAAAAATTTGTCATGTGACCCAAATTTCCCCAAAAATGCTCCAAATTTCTTGGCCATGCACCAGCAATCATGTTTTTTCATGCTGAATCCAAAAATGCAAACCATTCTTGATTTGGAGCTTCCTATCATAAGCTTGTGCGTAGTGCTTTTTGTAGGAGACGTTTGGAGGCCTTACCAGTGTCCAAATTGGGTGAAGGATCGCTCATTGGAAAGGTCTTTGAGTCTCATTTCCAATCCAACTAGAATTTTTCAATTTGGAGTTCATTTGCCCTGTCAAAAATCAAATCTCCCAAGACTGGACAAAATGTGCCCAGTGAAGTTGCCTCAAGGCAAAGTGTTGTTGCGGTCAACTTTTCAAGGTGTTCCTCAGCTCCAAATTGAGCTCATGATAGCTCATTGGAAATATATTTGTGTCCAGTTATTATTTTACACATCAAGCAAATCATTTGGCTAACCGAGCTAGGTGAAAACTTGATTTTCCCAAGGTCAATTAGAGGTGCATCAATTCTCCCGAGGCAATTGTATTGTTGACATTTCTCTAAAACCATGACACCTTTGTAAAAAGTGAAGGAGTTTTTTATTCCTTGGCCTATTGTGGACAAAAACCTCTCTCAATTTTCCAAAATTCATCTTTTCTTGCTCAGAAACATCATTTGAGTGAATTATTGAGCCTTCCTCTGGCCTGCAAGTATTATTTGAGAACAACAATTTGCAAACCCTAGACCTAATGATTGAAATGACTCTTGTCCATTAAAAGATCAAACATTGATTGTCATGGACTTTATTAAACATTTATGAAAAGACATGAGCCAGTAGGTGCAAGACATGGGGGGAATGAACTGACAAGATCCTTCTGTCAAATTATGGCATGCTTCTAGCGGAATGTAGCTGAGTGAATGGAGCGAGACACCTAAAAATGAGATGCAGAAAGAGTTTTTATCTCTGACGGAGGACTGACAAGACCGACTCTAACACCACTCATGGTGAAGATATTTGACATAATGAATTAAAAATTGTTGTTTTTACTTGATTTGTCCACTTCACATCTGACGACGAATATTTCTTAAATGCTTTACTAATTTGCATGCTGTGTTTTTTTAGATTGGTTGTCGACATTTTTTTCACATAAATATATTTGCTTGCTTTTTGCGTGCTGAAAGGATGTAGACGCCCTTTTCACGTCAGACGGGGGATGGCCTAGGTATGCATGGGACGTATCACAGTTATGGATAACTGTGTGACAATCATTTGGATTACCTCCGGAGTATGAACTGTATGATGAGTATGAATGTGTAATAATTAGCAGGAATTTCGATTGGACAAAGAATGGCAACCATTATGGCGGGCATGTGAACTTACGATCCTATGTTAAGTATGGCTAATAGGACGAAAGACTTAACTAAAAATGATAATAATTGTCCAAACAACATCATTTCCCTATTAATTGTTGTAATTTACATTGTTGTTATTCGGAATTACATAGATAAAACACAATTACATATAGGTGAACTAGCCTCAGGTGCAGTAACCATGGGCGGAAGAGTTATCTGGAGTGAAACTCTAGTGCTGATGGTGTCAGATCAAGCTCGTGAAATACTCGAACACGTTGGTTGGTTGCAGTATTTAAATAGATTACAGGGATTTCATGAGGAGCTAACGTTGGAATTTCTACAGAATCTGCAGAATGGTAGCACAGTGGTAAAATGTATAAGCATGATGGTTTCTAAAGAAGTCCTAGCCAAATTCACTGGACTTCTGGCAGAAGGGGCGAAGTGGATAGATAAATGTGTCCTTTTATACAACGTAATTGAAGTATTCCAGGACATGAGCGAGCGACTAGTACGAACAGGGAAAGGAATTCATCCTTCGGTGTTACAGCAATTGTGGCAAGAACTGGCAGTCATCGCCCAAAGATACATTACCTGTGATGGTTGACATGATGTGGTAAAGCCCCAACAACTAAAACTTCTAGCCATTTTAAAACAAATAATTTCAGTTAATTTACTGTTTTATCTGAATTGTTGTTACATGATGTCTCCCGATGGGTAAGGACAACAAAAGACCCACATAGTGTAGTCAGCCATCATGGGTTAATTAAATTAATTACATAGAAAATTTTAAAACAAATAATTTCAGTTAATTTACTGTTTTATCTGAATTGTTGTTACATGATGTCTCCCGATGGGTAAGGACAACAAAAGACCCACATAGTGTAGTCAGCCATCATGGGTTAATTAAATTAATTACATAGAAAATTTTAGGGGCGAATGTTCGCCCTCCTTTGGCGAAATTAAGGGGTGTTAAATTTTTAGTGGGCGAATATTTTGTATCATAGTACATTTTTACAAATCACCTCAAATAGCCCACCTTATTTTAAGGGAGAGGGTAAAAAAGGTAAATTTAGCCCTTGAAATTAGGAGTTACAACCTTCCATTCGCCCATTTTCAAGGATAAGTTTTATTTAAGTGAATCCATTCGCCATTTTCAAGAATAGGTTTTATTTAAGTGAATCTTATGGGCCAAATACCATATTTATAAAAGAGGTATGGTAAATTAATAGAAATATAAATAAATGAGAAGTATGGTAAAAATAAATAAAAATA
>APFE030606952.1:0-20348 GCA_000404065.3 Pinus taeda
TGACATTATGTTTAGATCTGAAAAAAAAAAATTCAAGAACAAGGAAATAATTAAATACGATGCATCACGATTTGATCCTTAATCATAATTCTAAAATCTATCTAAAGGCATGTGTAAAACTATTTGCTCCATTAAAACTTTAGCCAAAACACCATTCAATAATGAAACACCTTTGGGTGCAATCATTACCTTCAGGCACTTTGGTGTAGTGAATAAAGTACAACCATGCAACCTTTTGTCAATCTACCTTTGGGTCAGACTAACATATCCATGAACTAACGACCATCGCTACTCCATGTGTGTTGCAACTAATTTTCATACACTACCCTTATGCACCAAACAACTTAGCAGGCGCCAACCCTCCTTTGGGAAAGCTAACACCCACGTTCATTGCCAGCACGTCAATTCAACTTGTCATGAGTCATCCTTGCAATTGTCTTACAGAGAGCGGTTCGTTTGCGAACATCAATGCTTGACTCATGCGAAAACAACACATGTATACTTAAAAACGCCTTTAGTTAGATTCCAAAATTAGTAAAACTTTAGAAATGCTTTAATAATTTATTTAGAGAATACTAAAAATTTTATGGTTGCCATGATTAGCATCATTGTGATAAATTTCCGTCCTATAAACTAAATATTATATTAAAGCTCATTTGCCTTTAATTTCGAGCAGAATTTGTTGCCTCACTCTAAAAAACTTCCAAAGTCTATAATATACAATTATATTAACCAAAAGACTTTTTTTTTCTATTAAAAAACACAGTGCGTAGATATGAACAAAAATTAAGGATAAAACTTCTAAAAGGAAAAATACGCCCACACCATCAAAATATAGTATTCCCTTTTATGATTTAAAAAAATATATATATTATTTCCTTTTATGATAAAGAAAAAATATATATATTATTTCCTTTTTATGATAAAAACCCCTTTAGCAATAAAGATCCACCAAAAGATAAAATTGGCACTCTAGATAATGTTAAATAATGTAAACTTCAGTAAATTTAAGAGAAATATACATAATTAACAAAATGATAACTTTAAATTTACAAGAACATTTGAAGTGTAAATTTACCTCAGCGTTGACCTATTTGTCATCACTCTGAAGGGAATCAGATCCAGAGATGACCATTGTTTAAGCCATTATATGCCCATCAATATTTTCATTTTTAAAAAATTATTGGGCAGTAAAAGGGTTTATTTTGCAATCGAAAGTATTTCACTTCTAAAATGAACTGTGGGGCGTATGTACTGTATAAACATGCCACGACTCTGCTAGATTTATTATATAACATTGTCAACCAACACGCTTTAGGTGATTCAAGATACAGGTGCTTTCTTCTTGGCATCATTCTTAAGCTTGTCAAAAAAAAAAAAATCACACTCAAGACAACTCTATAGTAAAACAAAATAGTCGCTCTTACCAAACAGAAAACATATCAGATCCGCTTTCTCATAATACTCCAATGAACAGATCCCAGGAAATCATGATTCTATATATGCGCGCCAACCACATTTATGTCATTGCCATTGTTTTTAATGTTGCTGGTGCCAGATATCCATTTTATGTCTGCGTGCATGCCTATGAAGCTAATAGGGATAAAAGGGCGAAAAGAACTCTGAAAGCCCTGGATTTTGTTTTAATTACGATACCATAACCATTACACAAGATCCCCCTGTTACGCTCTGCGTGCGTTTAATGGCGATCAAAAATAAAATAAAAATGAAAGCCTTAGCTTCTGTTTTAATTACAATATCGTGACCTATATTGTAAACTAGCATCACGAGGTGACAGATTTTTTTAAGAGAAGGTGCAGAGCTTCAAATTTATTATGAAACATTTACGCTCTGTGGTTTAACTTTTCATCCATACAGCATATGTTCCAGGAAAGTTATGTATACAACTCCGTTTCGATATTTCCACAAATTTACAGGTATGAAACAGTGTTAAAAATATCAGAAGCCGAGGTTAGTTGAAGCATATGCTATTTAATATCCGCACCAGATTGAAGCATCGACTATATAGAAATAAGGAAATCTTGCATTCATTCAAACTTCAAAACCGTCGGCAATTTACAGCTTCAAGCAGAAAAAATGATTAAAGCAAAATTTTAACAATTCTTTCTGCAACAATTAAATTTTGATATGAAAAATAGAAAGCAATTGAAAAACAAATCAAACTGCAATTCTTACATAAGGGTGCTCTGATACCAATTGTTAGATTTAATTTGTGGGTTTTCCTAATTACTTTAAACCCTAACCAAGATCTACTCCTTTGTAAGAAATTGAAAATAATGCACAACAGAACTTACTTTCCATCTTCTAAAGCTCCTGATCTTGACTTGAGTTGTTGGCTCTTGAATCCTTCCAAGAGCTTGCAATCCTTTTCTCTGGCAATCCTTGATAGAGTATCAAGTCTTCAATGGAGCAGACTAATTTTTTCTGAGTGATTGCAAGCCTTGGAGACTCAGCCCTTTTATAGCAGTCCCAATCCTATGGCAGCCGAAATTTCGCTGTCAACTGACAGTTAAATTTCAGCCCCAATCCTAGGGCAGCCGATTTCGGCTGTGAAGAAATTTATTACTGCTATTATTTCAATCAATTATAATCGGTCCATTAACAATTATAATTGATTAACATTATTCTATATGTATTTGTATCCAAATCCTTATTTAAATACGTTTAATGCCATAACTTGATTAATCACATTATTTGGCATATTTAATCATTACATAAATGTAATCTTGCTGACAGTATTTGATATCATAATCATAATGCACGCATGTCCAACCTAATTATTGTAATTAGACGTCTCTAAATCCAACAATTTGTTTTCCGATTAATGAGCTTATCTTTTGAAAACAATCAGAAATCTCGGCCTCCTGGTTAAAGTAATTCAACCTCAATGGGAGTAGGCTCTCAACCTCCTCGAAGAAAACTTTTAGACTCTATAGATGCTGCTATCGGCTTCCATAAGAAGAGTGCTCTTGGAATACCAAAGAAAAGGGGTTCTCTGCCTTCCAGCTGTCGATCTTTGGGGAAATCTCTTGGTCCAGAACCCTTAAGAAAACCACCACACACAGGCAGAACCGCTTCCAGATTCGAAGCAAGCAATTGGGTGATGGAAATCCATCGCGCATGGCCACTAAAATGCGAGAAAATGGTGGACGTTGTCCAAGAAAGAGGCCGTCCGAGGATCCTCTGTTGCAGGGGTGGGTGGACCCATTTCGTTCTCAGGAGGCAGCAGATTGTTCAAACTCTGGGAGGATAAGGCAGAGAAACGAACCCACAGAACTGTCAATGGGTCTAGAGCTCACAAAGCGAATTGAGCTTAGGAAAATTGGTGCCGGCTTGGAAAACCTCCACAATACCTATTTTCTAAATTCGGTTCTACAATGTCTCACTTACACAGAGCTTTTAGCCGTTTATTATTTTTTACTCTTTACTCATTGGCTCTGATACTCACAAAGCGAATTGAGCTTAGGAAAATTGGTGCCGGCTTGGAAAACCTCGACAATACCTATTTTCTAAATTCGGTTCTACAATGTCTCACTTACACAGAGCTTTTAGCCGCTTCTTATTTTTTACTCTTTACTCATTGGCTCTGATACCACATGTAGAAAATTAACACTCTAATAAACTACTCACTTTCATAAAATACTCACACTCATAAAATAAATATCAGACATATAGAAAAATTAGACATGGCGAAAAACTAGACATGGCGAAAAAGGCCTTAGCCTTACAACGTCCCTCACATTCTCATTATTAATCAATTCAATGTACAACGAATGATAATAGTACAAATACATACATGAAGAAGTTGGTCTCAAGATAGTATGTCTATCTTGGACACTATGGTTGAGAAAATATCTCAACAACACACTAATATAGGAGCCTAACTAGTTGGAGAGAATCTTTCAACCAACTAAGCCTAAATTGACTCCTAAACATGAGTAACAAACTTAATCTAGAAAAGTAGGGTTAAATCCTAACTTTCATAATTTTAATTAATTTAATTATTTGGACCTAGAATTGTTTTTAATGTGAGAGTGAGGCTAACATCTCGTGTTCCTCCAGCAAGGGCATCTACTGAAGTAAGGTGATTGGTCGAAGCACCCCCTGTCTCTCACTTGATGGTGGGCATGTTGTCTCCTCCAACCTGCATCGTCGTCATTCTTCTTTTGAGCAGGGTGTAATGCAGAGAGTATTTGGTGACGAAGCGCCTGTGGTGGACGATAGCCATGTAGACTGTAAACGTGTTGTTAAGCATGTACAACTTATCCTCTAGCGTTTTGGTGGCTTGACTGCTTTCCTGCTGCACTAAGACCATAATTGTTTTTAATTGCCACGAGAGCTCGATGGTTCGACTGTAAAGATTTCCCTGGCCTTGGTGAAGCTTGGGTTGGGAATCCATGCAATTTGAGCATTTATGTCCTCGTTGTTCGCTGAATGTCGAATAACCCTAGCATGATTCTCCATCTCTAGGGTGCGTTCTCGAGCGTCTTGGGGGACATTGTTGTTGTAATTGAGAACAACCTACTTGACCGTCGCTTCAACTCTTGTTCTCGGCTGCACATTGCCCTGATTCCATCGTTCCCTGTTCCTAACTCTACGACGACTAGTGGAGGGAGCATTGCTTTGGCGAGGGGCCATACCTATAGACGAGGTGATAGGGGTATTACAAGCAAAGTTGGGATAAGGGCAGGAATTAATGACATGGAAGGAATTAGTCGAGGGGACCCAATATCGATGGGAGTAATGGGAAAAATATGCTATAAATAATATTAATTTAAATATAAAATTAATATTATTTTAATTAACTTATATCAACATGCATTGACATATCATACTTAATATTAGTTTAGTTATGTAAATTAAATGGTTGGTAAATTATCGATATATCAATCATAATAAATATCAAAACAGTTGCTAAAAATTAATTAAATTATCGTCATTATATTATAATTTATTATATTATAATATATATATATATATATATATGAATCTAGATTCTTAACCATGGAGATTTACTTCCACTTTACCTTGGCTTATCAATACCACTTACCTAAAAAATCATAACTCACTTCATATGTCGCTTGTTCATATCACATATTTTTAATTAATCAATTTAATTAAAAGGGCAAAAAGGACATAACTACTTTGGAGATAAATATCAACTTTTGATTTGTGTATGCTATTAAGAATATTTTAGAATATTCCATGAAATGATGTGGAATATTGTGTGAACTTGTTGAGGTGTTCGGGTGAACACATCACCCATGCTTTGGGACAAAACCCTGAGATAAAGAATAAAAAAATGTTTCACCAAATATATATGGAGAAATGATTATCACTGTTAAAGTTAAATATAACTATTAATGAAAAACAATATATTAATTAGTTTATTAGTTAAAAGTCAACATCAAAAGGAAAAAATTAGAAGAAAGTCAAAATAGAAAAGGAGTGGAATGGAAATGAAGCTTATAATTATTTAAGAGGCAAAATTAAGTTAAAATATATTTTCATCCAATGGTGGGAAAATCTATGATAACTTAGTGGTCAAACTGAGGACAATGTAGGCTACTCATCACCATTATTCAAGGAAAACCTGGAATAACCTGCGGGTGGTCCGTAAGGGGGCAGGCTTTCACTCGTGCCAATACCTTTGGGTTTTGGATTGTTGACATGTTTCCTTACGTCCGAAAAAGACGAACTCTTAACCAAACAAAAACAATTTTAAAATATACTCCAAATTCAAAGTTAAAATATTAATACAGCTAAAAAAAATATTAATAAATATATAAATCAAATTATTAAAGAATGAATTATATAAAAAGAATCAAATTAATTTAAAAAAATTAATGACAGATAAGGGAATTAGGATGCAGTAGTCTATAACGCGACTTTTTGAAAGTCTTTCTAGTGGATTTTTCGGGTCAAAATCTGGCAGCAATTCATTGGAATCCCAAGTTTGATAGCTAGTTTCTGCACAATCAATGGCTCCCAGGGGTTTTTCAGGGCGCTGAATCCAAATATGCAGTTAAAAAACCATTTTAACTGGTTAAAAATCAAGATTTAACCTCATTTCTTCCGCCGGATTCCATCACCGGAATCTCCAAAAAGTCGCATTATAGACAACTCCTTAGGAAATAACGAAGGAAAGAACGAAGCTTAAATTAATGGGTCCACTAACTAATGGTCAAATAGAGCCCAATTTTTATTTATTTATTAAAACTAGTCAAATTAAAACAAATATTGCCAATAAAAATTAAATAAAGATAATAAAATAGAAACAAAAAATTAACTCGTAAAGTTATTATTTTTGCTGCACGCAAGGATATAACGTGTAACGTGTTGGCAAATGAGTTTACTTTAAAATTAAAAATTAATTTATTTTTTTAAGTATTTTAAATTGAATATTTTAAATTGTGAATGGTTATCTAGGCTCTGGTCTTATTGAGTAATCATTGTACCCTTATACGCCTACGCGATTGTCGACTACAATGTTCATTAAGGATGGTACGATTATTTTGAGAGTGCAGAGTTTTTTTTGCTTTTTGTATTTTTTTTAACGAAAATGGTTATAATTTGTATTAAAAGAAATTCAAAGCCTGTTGGCTGGTTACATTCAGATAGCCCAAAAACTAGCTGTCCTCAATAGATAGATAAACTAATACTATAACCTTAATGTTTTGGATCTTCTTAACTCCATCAGACGAGTCGATTTCTCGAATTTCTCCAAGCTTGTGGATACAGACAAACTGCTGAAGTAAAAGACAATAGAACATTAGAAACAAAATTAAGGGATTGGATCCCAATCTTCAACCCCGTGTCTTATCCGAATGCCAACAGGAAGGAGGACAACTTTGTTAGCTTCCGCATTCGCTTCCTTATTATCTTGCTGAAGAACATGGAAAAAGTTCACTTGAAGAAAGGAGCCAACTAGCTTTCTTATTCTACTAACCACTCTTCTAGCTGAAAGTCACGAGGGGACGTATTATCCACGAGAATTCGAATCAAGGATTGAGAGTCACCAAGAATAATGGCTTTCTCGATACCAAGATCCTGTAAATGCTTTAGGCCCTGCAACAGGGCCATGGCTTCTGCTTACATGTTGGTACTATGACCCAAACCCTAGGCATACCTGTTCTCTATGCTTCCATCCGCATTCTTGATGACACCTCTAGCCCCAACAATCCCTCGATTGCCTTTGGCAGCCCCATCAAAAAACAAGGAGGAGCTAGCACGCTTTTGGAGCCACATGTGGAATTCGCCCTCAGCAAACCTGATCTACCAGTCTTTCCTAATGTTGTACTATCTCTCATCATCAGAATACTGGAGACCAAGCTTGCTCCCCCATGCCAGTTCTTGAGGACTTAGATTTTTATTCTCCAGCTTCTCAAACTTCTCACCAAGAGATTCCTTGAGCAGGCCGTTGGATTTTGACAAAACAAGCTTACCCTTCTGCGCTTTCTCTTGAAAAATTCCGTGATTGCGCTCAATCCAAATATGCTAGAAAATGAATTTGAGATAGGCCAGCCAGGCTACCTTGAACCAATTGTTCATGGGAAACTTCCTGGGATAGAGGTGAGCCCAATCGGCAAAGAAGACAATAATAGTGTTGGGCAGAGTAACAGTGGATCCCCATGGGGAGAACGCTTTTGCCGAAATACCTTTGGCAAACCTGCATTCTATCAATAAATGAGAGGCATTTTCCTCTTTTTCTAGGCAAAGGGCGCATCTGGAAGGGCCCATGAAGAATTTATTCTTAAGCCTATCATCTATTAGAACGCTGTTGCGACACAATAACCAGTTGAAGAAATCGATTTTTGGCACACACTTCTGCCTCCAAAGACCTCTCGAAGTTGCAGGGCAGCAAGGAACATGGGGAATTTTTTTGAGCTGTGCATAGCCTTGCGCAACTGTGTAAGAACCAGTTTGAGAGCCCCAACCTCTCTTATCTTGTTTTCTGATATTAATCGGGCTCATTCCTTTCAGCTTAGTCAGCAGGAATGACCATGCTTGATCTAGAGCAATCAGCATTTGAGGTTTCTTCTAGCCTGCCCACGCATTGTCCTTCCAACTAGAAATATCCCACAAAGTTTTGATGTTGTTGTTCAACGTCCAGCTTCGAAGCTCAGCGAGCTCTTCGACACCACCTAATGGTTCTTTGTTCATAATTTTGTTGTTCCAGATATTGATGAGCTTGCCATTACCTGGGATCCAAAAGGAATGCTTTTGTATCAGAGGTAAGGCCTGCATGCAAAGCCTGTGAATTTGAGAACCATTAATGGTGGGGGTGAGATCATCCAAGCTTCGTAACCTCTGACCCCTGAAATATTTCTTCCATAGCGCCTTTTGAGCCCAGCTTAGTTTCGAGGCTATTTGTCTCCACAAAATCTTAGCCCCCATAGCGATATTTTGTGTCCTCAGATCCTTGAAGTTCAGACCTCCTTCTAGTAGAGGCTTAGAAATTTTGTCCCAACTAACTAGGGGGATCTTCCTGTCATTTTGCTTGCCGCCCTTCCAAAAAAACCTTCGAATGCACTCCTCCATCTTCTTGAGAATGTTGATGGGAGCCAACATGGCCGAGAATTGGAAGATAGGAAAGTTGGTCAGAACAGACTTAATAAGCACTGTCTTCCCAGCAAGATTCAGCCACGAGAAACCCCAAGACTGAATTTTATTCTTGAATTTCTCAACCATTGGGAGCCAATCTTTTCTAGAGTGACTCCTTTGGAAGATAGGAAGGCCCAAATAGATTAAAGAATTCCAACTATCAGAGCTAGCAAAGCCCAAACATCTGGATATTGAGGAGAGATCGCTATTGGAGATATTCCAGCCATAGAAATGGCATTTCCCTTCATTTAGTTTACTGCCCGAAGTACCACCGAAGTCGTCCAACACTTCCCTGAATCTGGAGGTAGAGTATACGGAGGCAGCACCCAGCAGAAGAGAATCATCAGCAAACAATGCATGATTAATATCCTTAACACCTCTAGCAATCCTAAGATCCATAATCTCTTGATCCACTTGACACTTTTCTAAATAAAAGCTCAAAATTGAAGCTTGCAAAACAAAAAGAAGAGGATAAAGAGGGCAGCCCTGGCGCAACCCTCTAGAGGCTTTAAAGAACTTCTTTGCTCTTCCATTCACTAGAGGGGCAATCTAGGGCTCATAGATGCAAGCTCGGACCCATCTAGTAAACTCCTGACCAAACCCAAACTTGTGCATCACATCAAAGAGGAAATTGTGACGAACTCGATCAAACGCATTAGCTAGGTCCAGCTTGACCACCATACCTTTTTCTTTCCGCTGCAAACTAGAATGAATAGCCTCTTGCACGAGGATTATGTTGTCCACTATCTGCCTACCCTGAACGAAGCCCCCTTGAATTTTAGGTATAATGGAGGGCAAGAGGACCTTCAATCTGTTGGCAATCACCTTTGTTATGAGCTTGTAACCAATGTTGCATAGAGAAATCGGACGAAACCTATTAAAAGTGCTGGCTCCCTTCTCCTTTGGTATGAGGGCGAGAAAGGCAGAATTCGTGCTGCCTCCAATTTTTTGGTAGTTTTGAGATTTTAAAACCATTTTATGCAGGTCCTTCTTCACTATTTGCCAACAGACTTGGATGAATCTGGCTGTGAAGCCATCCAGACCCGGAGCTTTGTCCAGCTCCATTTCATAGAGCGCAACCTTTATTTCTTTTCTGGTAACTTTAGCTTCCAATTGATGATTCATACTTAAAGAGATCTTGGAGGGGATAACATCCAAGAACCTTGTGTCCTGACTCATAACCTAGACTTCGCTGTAGAGTTTCTCAAAATGGGAGAAGGCAGCCCCTTTGATACTTGTGAAATCCTTGTGGGTAACGAGATCTTCCTTTATTTCAGATATTGTGTTAAAAGACCTTCTAGCTTGGGCTTGCTTGTGGAAGAAGGAGGTATTCCTGTCTCCCACTTTCAACCACAGACTACGGGATTTCTGTCTCCAATATTCTTCCTCTTGCAAGCAAGCTTTGTGGAAGTTTTGTTGCAGGTTTCCTTCTTTGGCTATAGAATCCTCCGAGGGGTCCTCCTCTTCCATCTGCAGTAGGTGCTTCTCGAGGGAGGCATGGGCCATCTTCCTTTCATCATCGGGATTGGGAAGAGTTTTAGCCCAGCTGTTCATAACAACCTTTACTTTTCTTAATTTTTCCTCCCATATAAAGAAAGGAGACCTTGTGAGGGGTCGATTCCAGCTTTCTTTAACCTTATCCATAAAGTTTGAGTGCTTAATCCATAAAGGACTGAATCGAAAAGTTATGGGCCCAAAATTTCTGTGTGCTGAGATCTCCAACCTTATGGGTTTATGATCTGAAATGCTGCATGGCAGAATGAGCATCCTAACTTTTAAACCAAGGAGAAGATAGGAACTTTGAACAAGGAATCTATCTAATTGCGCAGCAATATGGCCAAGACCCATTCTTTTATTTGACCAATTATACTTACCTTTCAAGGGCTTGATGTAAAGCAGATCCCAATCTTGCATGATGTTCTCCACCCATTCCCTCGCTGGATCCCTTACTATGCTACCACCTCTCTTCTCGAAAGAGCTTAAAGTTATATTCAGATCCCCTGCGAGGATAATATTTCCCAGAGTTTCTTCCTTAGCCATGAGTTCAATTGAGTCCCAACACTGCTTCTTTTCCCCTGCATTTACCAGCACATAAGCATTAAACAGGCTAAAAGTCTCCCTTGTTTCTCGGCTTATGAATTGCATAAGCTACCAGTGAGTATTTTGCTTTCCATTGACCAATTCCAACTTGGCTTCATTCCAGAGAGCTCCCAGCCCTCCCGATGCTCCTCGGGCTGAGACAGCCTACCCTCTACTTTTTCTCCAAAGTTTCTTGCTTACTTGGAGGAAGATCTTCTCCTCCAATTTAGTCTCCTAGATCAGTAGGATATCTGGGGTTTCTATCCTAATCAAGCTTCGCATAGCTTCTTCTTTTTTGCTTGCTCCCCAACCTCCTGCAATTCCAGGAGACAATATTCATTATTTACCTTTATGAGTTTGGGTGGCCCCTTTGGGGCCCTGTCTCTGACTTCTTGTAATCTGGTTCACTGCCTTGGAGCTTGTCTTTATATGTTTCTCGCTCTCTTTTTTCCCGGTCAGACTTCCTTCTTCTTGTCGATATGCGGGACAATGTTTGGGAGTCACCTATTTCTCCTTCCCCCTCAGATTCTTCCGAATCTTGTTCTTCCTCTTCCATCTCTGTAGCCTTTCCCTTAGGGCTTACTGCTGCACTCTCGCCTTGCCTGGAGTTTTCGAGGATCTCTTTCTCATTTGCCTCCTTATGCTGTTGTTCTGTTTCTTGCACTTCAATTGAGGCTGAGGAAAGGGGGGTGAACGCATTCTCTTGCACCTTTGGATGTTGTCCTTGGTTACTGGAAGAAGGTCGATGCCCTTTTCCCTTTGTAGCTCTAGGAGGGCTTGAGGGTTTGGGGTTAGCCCTTGATCTTTTGACCTGCTTCCATCCTTCTTCCTTACCTTGCACCGCCTCTTCATTTTTGGTACAGTTCTTGGCAAAGTGTCCATATTCCTGACAACTGCGACACTTGAAAGGAAGCTGCTCGTAGTCAAGTTTTTGCACGAGTCCAACTCCCTACATTTATCTTTATAGCCTCCGGCAGCCCCACTTCTAGATCCACTTCGACACAGATCCTAGCGTAGTCATATTGATCCTTAGTACTTGTGCGATCTATGAATTTTCCCAGCGTGTTGCCTATATATTGGAGGGAATCCCAGTTCCAACAATGTACAGGAAGATTTGGAAGTCTTACCCACACTGGAACTGTCGACGAAACATCTTCAACTGGATCAAAGTCGGGAGCCCATTTGTTCAAATAGAGACCTTGAGGGCCCATAAAATAGGGCCCATTCCTGAAGATTAGATCCTTGTCTTCTTTTGAAATAAACACAAACATAAAATATCCTCACCCTAGAAAATACAAGGTGACACTTTGCTTGATTAACGGCCTCCAGTTCCTGCAGATCCAGGCTTCTGTGGCTTTGGGAGAAGGCCAAAGGCCAGTGAACTGTCCTACCAGGACCCTCTCCACCAGTGACAAAGCTACCTTGATCGGCCCCTCTGAAGGAAGGGAGACCTCTGGTATATTTTCCAATTTTTTTACAAACTTCGAAGCATTCAATTTTTTCTTGGCTGGCATCGAAACCAGAAGGGACTTGAATGGAACATCTTCAGTAGTAGGGGAGGACGGTAGGAAGATGGGGGGAGCCTGGGACGAGCCCAGCTCGTCCATGGTAGAGGAGGCGCAATCCTAACGCGGCCAACGATAGCCCGTGAGTGCACAAAGTAGGTTGCAGAGCTCGGGGAGATTTGATTTGAGAGTGCAGAATTTTATTTTGCATCTTATTCTGAATTATATCATAATTAATTTCATTATGAATTAATATTATAGTTTTATTTGTCTGTTAAGGGTTAAGATGCAGATCTCCACTTCTACTTTTTTATAATTAATATTGCATGTAATTATGAGTGATATTGTATTTAATGTCATTGTGAATTGATATTATATTATTCATACATGTGAAAGGAATGATGTTCTATGGAGATTGAAAATAAATAAAATATTTTAATCCACCTTTTTTAATTAATATTGCATGTAAAATTGAGTGATATTGTATTTAATGTCATTGTGAATTGATATTATATTATCCATACTTAGTGAAAGGAATTTTTTTTTTTCAGAAGAAAAAAAGCATAATATATATATTGAGAAAATATAGATCATGATGCTGAGTAGCTCATGTACATATATGTGTAATGTGTGGATATATCATATAGTCATATAGACATATGTGTATCACAGAAAGCAAATAGACATGCAAATATATATTGTATGAGGATAGATTGAGTAGTCCATAAATACGATGACAAAAATGGAGTCCTCAATTGGATCCATATAAAGAGTGCCATAGAGTCATGATGCAGTCGATGAAGAAAGTTTGAGGCATGTGGAGTCCTCTGAAGATAATGTCATTCCGCCATCTCCAGACCGTCCATAAGAAGAGCAATATGATGAAGCGTCTGTTTCCGTTCTGTCTGCTCCACCATGTGATAGCTGCACTGATGGAGTCAAAATCAGTTAGGGAAAAACCAAAATTGTGTGCCAATACATACCAAATTTGGAGAGAGGATGAGCATTTGATGAACAGGTGTATGTTTGTTCCTTCTTCATGTCCACAGAGAGGGCATCTGCTGGGCCCATTCCAAGAGCGTTTCCGAAGATTTTCCCATGTAAGATTTTTGTTGTAATAAACCAGCCATGCAAAATGTATGAATTTGGGAGGACATGATGCCTTCCAGAAAATATATGGGAAGGACGGACGTGAGTATGGGAATCTGTCTCTGGATAGAAATGTATAAATATCGCGAATAGTCATAGGGCGCCGAAATCCACACACTGTCCATTGTAGTTGGTCTGATGTGCCATATCTGTGTATGCCCCCAGCATATAAGGCGTTTGTAATAGAGTTCCACATACTCTCCAACGAATTTGAAAGAGAGAGATCGCTACTTTTCATCCATATCGGAGAGGATCCTTGCCAACCTTTGATCAATTTGTTCCATGTAAAAATACCTTGATGTTGAAGCTGTAATATGAGATCATCCGGGATAGTCAAGTCTGTATGCTCACAAATGAGAGGGTCCAGTCCAATAAAGATATCAGATCCAGAGTGAAACCGCCATCGTAGACGGGAGAGAAAGAGAGCCTCAATTTTCTTCATGCTGCGCCAAATGGGGGACCCCAATCCAATGCCAATGGAACCTTTTCTGTACCAGAAAGCGATGCTTTTTCCTTTCATATATTTTTGACGAATGATGTCGCTCCATGGGGACGTGCCATATATACCTCTCCATAAAGAATGGCATATCAACACACAACCAAATTGTCTTAAGTCCTTTATGCCCCATCCACCTTGTTTTTTTGGGATGGATATATCTTTTAATTTTGTTAGATGTATCTTGAGTTGTATGGATTTTCCACCCCAGATGAAACTTGCAGTGAGTTGATTTAGACGGCGAATGATAGAGGATGGAATATAGAATAAGTGAGCCCAGTATACCGAGAGATGCGTCATAATCGCCACTGTGAGAGTGGTTTTGCCCGCCAGAGATAAAGTGCGATGTTCCCATGATGAAATTTTGTTGAAGTATCGCTGGACCAACCATTCCCAATCGGATGATGAGTAGAGAGGCTTGAGCTGGAATCCGAGGTAGGTGATGCCATTCTGTATAGGATGAGACTAAACGCCAAACATGTCAGCAATGATGTTTATCAGATCTGATTGAGTTCCATTGTAATATAATTTTGATTTGTGCTTGTTAATAATGAGGCCCATGGCCTTCTGGAAATTTGATATGATGTCAAATAGACATTGCCACGATTGTTGCTGAAGCATGGCACATAAAAGAATATCATCAATGAACAGATTGTGAGATAATGATATGTGACGGCTGATGCGGATGGGAGAGCATCTGTGATTATCAACGGCATTGTTGATATGAAGGCTGAGTGAGTTCATGGCAAGTATGAAAATTATAGGGGCCAGGGGGCAGCCCTGTCGGAGACCCCTTTCAGCAGTGAAGAATGGAGTAGGAATCCCATTGATATTGATGGCATAGTTAACGCCCTCAATACAAGCCATAATCCATGCAATCATGCAGGGCCTGAGACCAATGCGGGCCAAGAGACACCGTATGAATCCCCAATCAATGCAATCATAGGCTTTTTGTAAGTCTATTTTAAGAATTGCCCCATCAATGTTTTTTGATGCAATAGAAGAGATACACTCCTGTGTGGAGGCCACAGCATCCATGATATTCCGTCCTTTGAGAAATGCGTGCTGGTCTCTGGATAGGTGGATAGCCAGAGTGTCCTTTATGCGTTCAGCAATGATCTTAGAAATAATCTTGAAGGAGATGTTGCAAAGAGAAATCGGTCTAAAATCAGAGAAAGTGTCAGCATCACATTTCTTGGGAATGAGAACGATCAGAGTAGATGATGTATGGGGGTGGATATGCCCCGTGATACGGGATTCTTCAATCATATTCAATAGTTCTGTTTTGAGAATGTCAAAAAAATATAGGAAAAATTCTATGTTCCAGCCATCGGGCCCCGGACATTTGTCTTTGCTGAAAGCTTTTAGAACTTTAAGAAGCTCATCCTCTGTGACCGGCTGATATATGGAATCATTTATAGATTCATCGAACATGGCGGGATATAGCTCGATGCCCCATAAAATGTCTTGAATGGCACATCCCAAACCCCTGCTATATTGAGACTTGAAATGGGCGACTGCCGCATTTGAAATATCCTGTTGGGTATATATGAAACCACCATTGCCATCTTTGATCCGCCAAATAGCATTAGCTTGTCTTCTAAAGGTTGCAAATCTGTGAAAAAATTTAGTATTCCTATCACCTAGATGAAGCCATAGAGCCCGACTCTTAAGTCGCCAAGAAGATTCCTCCAGTTTTAATAGATGAAGTTTTCTGCGGGATAGATCAAATAACTGAGACCTCATGTGAAAGGTCATGATGTTGGGATCACGGGCCGAGTGCAGTTGATCAAGCATCTGCTGAATATTCATAAGTTCTGATCGATTTTTCCTTTTTTTGGCGATTTGCCAAGATTTCACTTTGGAGCGAATATAAACCATTCGCATATGAAAGGAAGAGGATGGATCAGTTAAAAGCGACTCCCGCCAGGCAGATGATACCATGAGAGAGAGATCCGGGTCCTCGATAAAGGAATGGGCAAATTTGAAAGGAAAGTGCTGTCGAAATTCCTTCTGCCTCCATTGAATGAATATGGGTCGATGATCAGATATAGAGTCGGAGCCAACAGATACAGAAGGAAGACGCAAATGAGTAATAATATCCGACTGAAGAACGACTCGATCGAGTCGTTTGGCAATATATGAGGCTCCAGAGCGACCATTGTCCCATGTGTGGGATGGAGAGGATGGAGGTATGTCAATGAGGTTCCATTGCAGAAAGCATGACTTTAAGTAGTTAGATAAAGGATCCATATTCCTGCCACCACCCCAGACGTCGTCAGGTACAAGGGTGAAATTCATGTCACCGACAAGCATCAAGTGATGAAGAGCACATAAATCCGAGGAAAAAAATCTGTCCCAGAATGGAAATCTGTGTTTATATGGGGCATAAATGTTGAGGATGTTGACAGACGAGCGATGGCCCCGGAAAGAGACATTAAGAAGAATACCAGCAAAACATTTATAAGCCATGGCGCGAATCCAAAGGGGATTCCAGAGAGCAACTAGACCACCAGAATGACTGTTGGCGTCGATTGCTGAGATGTGCCAGGATGGAAACATTTTTCTAAAATATTTGATGGAGGAGAGACGGTCATGCATGGATTCTTGTATGAGGATGATCTTAGGTTGAGCAGAATAGAACAAATGCTTTAGGGCAAGAAATTTGGGCTCAGCCCCCAGCCCCCGAATGTTCATAGAGACAACGTCCATCATTGGACAGATGAGCCAGCCAAGTCTGCTCTAAGAGGCTGTGAATGAGGAGAGACCAATTCATTGACCGGGACATCAATAAGAGAGAGAGACCTGATACCTGGATCAAAGTGCTTGAGATGACCACGAAAATGGCGAGAACCACCCTGTGACGTCTTCCTAACTGTGATGTTCCTGCCCGACGCCGGGCTGATGGATGGGGAGATCTGATGAAAAGGCTTATGGATAGTCAGTGGCTCAAGTTCGGTCGATTTTTGATGCATGAGCATATCTATGTCGCTATCAAATAGGTTTTGAGGCGATGATGATGGGGAGTTGACAGGGGTGGCGGAAATAGGCTCTTTCCCTTTTTTTGATGGGGGATTGAGTGGGAGGGGGGATGATGATATATTAATGGGGAAGGATTCGTTGTAGAAATCACCAATCAGAATGGGTGATGGGGATCGAATGGGGGGTGCGTTAGATGGTTCAGGAATGGAGGCGGAAGGCTTAGGGGGGGAACGGGCCTGTGAGGGAGGTCGCGGAGACAGATTAGGAGATGGGATATGAGTATGGGGAAGGGGGCCAATGGGAGGGTCAGATGTGAGGGGGGGGCGTCGAGGCTGAAAAGAGAAGAGATGAAGACGTCGACGGCGAGAATCCTTGTGGGGACAGTTATTAATAAGATGGCCTGTCCTATGACAGGCAGCACATCTGAAAGGGACGCCCCAGAAATCCAAACGCTGGGAGATGCGTCTGCCACACCAAGAAATATCCACATGTTCAGGGTAGCCGCCCCTATATGCACGATCAATAAGAATCCATGCGATTCTTTTGTCGCGCTCGCCAATGCACCATGGATCGACATAGATAAATCGCCCGATAGAATTTCCAATGACTTCGAGTACCTCCTTGGACCACATCTCCAGGGGAAGATTAGGCAATTTCACCCATATAAAATTATGTGAGGGGGTGTTATTGAGAGGATCGAAACCAATGAACCAGCGATGCAAGGCAAGGAAGCTTCGCTTATGAACCCAGGGAGCGCGAAGGATGGTATCAGAGTCGGCAGCATCAATAAAGTGGAAGAAAAACCAGTCCTTCATTAGGTGGGAGATGATGGGAGTATATCCAATGATAGGCTTCCATCGATCGGCAATCCATTGCCTCATTTCCTGCATCTCCATACACGGAAAGTACCACCGCCCGATAAGGGCAAATTTCTGCAGACTATCAATACGTTCAGAGAGGAGGTGAGAGTCAATGTGAATGTCCGGAGGGGGAGCAGAAGATTTAGCAGGGGCATGGGATTTACTGTAGGTGCGAGGACGAATAGGAGGGGTATTGAGCTTGCAAGAGTCATTGCTCGGGTTCAATGCAAACTGGTAAAAAGATGGATGGATGGTGACACGATCCATCGATGAGCGTACAGGCGAGGAGGGCCGAGTGCAAGCGTGGGCCTCCTCAGCGAGTATGGCTGCCCGAACCATAGCCACCGTGGCGGATGACTCGGACGACGAATCCATAAGTAAGTGAGTCAGTGCAGTAAAGAAGCAGATGATCAAGTCAGAGGGTAGATGGAAACTGACATGCAGCGTAAGGTGACGGCGAGAAAAAGCCTGGAGGAGGAGAGCCTAGAAAAGAACATACATAAAAGTCGACAGCGAAAGGTGGCCTCGGGGGGAGGAAAGTTCTGAAACTGACAGGTGGGGATGGGAGGAAAGGACAGGGAATAATAGCAGTAGGTGAAAACAAGGAAAGAAAGCGCCGCCGAGTTCAATCAATAGAAGAAATATGCTCCATGTAGTACAACGCAGATTTCCATGGAGCCAGAAAAAGAAATCCTTGTAGATCCCATAGCAGGCAGCTCATAAATTCGAGAAAAGAGGGGAGCATGTCAGAGAAAACCGGGTAGAATCCGGCGACGGAAAAAAAAACCGGCAAGGGAAGAAAAAAACCAGAGAGTCAACTGAAGCAGTATGAGGAAGAGTTACAGGGGGGAGTCTATGTAGAAACAGTCTCCTGACATAGCAGGCAACAACAACAGTAACAGGTGAAAACACACCACCAAGGACCAATGCGAATACGCATATCAGTGCAAGGCTTATATAGCCGAAGGAGACCACCCAGATGTTTAAAAAAACCCCTGAACATATTATATAAGATGACAGATGATAATCCAGCAGAAAAAAAACAAATATTGTGCATGAATATATGGCTATGAGGGCCGAGAGGATACGCATGGCAAGGATAAAACCGTTAATCCATAAGGATATCCATAAGATGTAATGACAAACCATATTTATATAATGAAAAGCACAGAGACCATGATATAGAGCAAATTATGAAATAGATTGATATAAGAAAATTATCCAGAGCGGAGCCGTAAAGAAAAGATTGTCTTTGCGTACCTGTAGTAACAACAACCAAGAGAAAAAACCGTAGACTTGTAGGAACACGATGAGGATAAACGAGCGTAGGGCAGAGTCAACTAGCAGAGCGAAAGGTGCACCCTGCACCAGCGGCACAGGGCCACAAGGCCGAAAGAAAATCCGGATATCTCTGTGAAAGATAAGATTATAGCCGATGGGAGGAGTCTGTAAAGAAGGCAGGTGGAGAGTCGCATGCAGAAGGACGAGGGAGATGATGCCACGATGGTTCAGACGTGCATCAATGGAAAGGCCATGCAAGGTCGAGAAATGTGGCAGGAGGTAGAAGCGCCATGAGGGATGGGTACGTTAACGGGCGAAGGGAAGAGGTAACTGCAGAAAGAATGGTGCACCCTGCACCGGCGGCACAGGGCCACAAGGCCAAAAGAAAAAGTCGGAGAACTCTGTGAGGGAGGTGTTATATAGCCGATGGGAGGAGTCTGAAGTGAAGATAGGTGGAGAGACGCATGCAGGAGGGCGATGGAGGAGGTGTCACAAAGGTTCACAGCCGTGAATCAAGGGAAAGCCATGCATGGACGTGAAAAGTGGCAGGGGGAGAGAGCGCCATGATGGATGAAAACGATAGGCTATGGGGTCGGCGCGGGTCCATCACAGGAGATTCATTGGTCAGGGAAGCCGACGAATGGGAGAAGTGCGGTAGGATAGTCGGCTAAAAAAAAAGTCCAAGTCCATAGAAAGCGTGAGATTGGTCTGAGAAGGAGGGTAAACTTACCGGATGAGTGACGGATTGGCTGAAACCAAGACAAGTCTGCGGTCTCTGGTGCGCTACCCAGGTCTTCGGCTCTCCTCCATGCACAGACTTGAGTATACTTTTTTTTTAATTAATATTGCATGTAATTATGAGTGATATTGTATTTAATGTCATTGTGAATTGATATTATATTATTCATACTTGTGAAAGGAATGATGTTCTATGGAGATTGAAAATAATTAAAATATTTTAATCTTTTGAAATTCAAATTTATAACCTCATAAATTCGGAAATTAATTATCAAATTTTTGACAAACATTTAAAACAATCCAGTCACATTAATGATATAGTTCTCATAAAAATTCAAGAGAATCTTTTTGTAGCTAACTACTTTTCATCTATTGGAAGTTGCCATAATTTTTTTTATTGATCTCAAAATATCGTGAGGAAATATGGTACTCATCCTAAAGTTATTTCTTACACATATTATACATTGTATATGATATAAAATAGGTATAAAGTTTTTATGTTATAAATTATTATTTACAAATTGGTGTGTAATGTGAATGGTTAAACTCATCTTGAAAAGTAATTAATTTTTTTAACAATGACATATTCTTTTATATAGGTGAAAGTAAACAAAATTTTATATAATTTATTTA
>APFE030606954.1:0-20347 GCA_000404065.3 Pinus taeda
ATTATTTCCTAATTTTTAACCACAAATTCACTTAAAAGGCTTAGAATTAATAAACATTGGAAAAAACATAAATGTGGCCCAATGATAATGAAAGTGGGATGAATGTGGTGACATAGTAGTGAAATGGAGGTGATATAATGGACATAATAGTGAAAGTGTAATGGAAATGAATGACATTTTCAAGACTCAACACAATGTTTGCCTAACCAACTCCATAGAGAAAACGTCTTTTGGCATAAAAATGGAAAAATAAATCGCATAACAAGAAAATTAAAGTCCAATTAAATAGTCTTAAATCAATTAAAAGTTCAAAATATCGAATTTAATAAAATATGAAATTAAATTACATTTTACAAATAAATCAAAATTATATAAACGAAATATATGTTTGTTAATTTTCTTGTTTTGGTCCAGGAATTATCTCCCTCTAAGGAGCAACGAGGTAGTTTATGGGCAAGGTCTATGACAGAACATCTTGAGGTTGAACGAATCTATCTAAGATAAATGATTTGAACAAAGTGAGTTTTGGAGCTCAAATCTTTGAGAATATTCATCTGAGGCAGACCTTGAGTTTACGTGGGTAGAAGACGTGAGTTTTGGGACAGACATAGAAGCAATATGTGGAAGGAAAACAATAGTGATATTTCTAACAATTTCTTGGCGGGAGAGGGTTTCTGGGTTGAAAGAAGCGAGTTTTTGTGGGAGTATGTGGCTTGAATTCTAGGTCAAAACACGGATCTGTGACTAGAAGAGACCCCAAGGCTCTACTACCAAAATTATCAGCGATGGTATGTGAAGGAAATTTAATTTTTCAGACCTATAGAGACATATTTTTGCAGGCCAAACTCTCCCTGTAGTTCAGACCCCCTGTAGTTGATAGAAAGTAGAATATTAACAGAAGGAAGGTCGAAGTGGTGTTTTCTAAAGCTCGTGTTCTGTATCAAAGGAGGTTGAAGTGGAGTTTGCTTGAGATTGGCTGAAGTCGGAGGAAGATTGCCTAAATTTTTTTTATCTATCATTTCTAGTTAAGGCATTCATGATTAACTTTGGATCTATAGTCCCTAATTATAGCTTATAATTGTTTCAAGTACCTTAGTTTGTATGACTTGGATTACGTGTTGCATGGTATTGTGGGACCAATTTACACTGTATTGCTAAACATAACATATTTTTTAACTATATATTATTTTGCCACGATTAATTGTATTGTTGTTGCATAAGGGTTGGATTGTTGGCTGATATATCGTTCATTGCAAGGTTAGATTGTTCAACAATGGTATTGAATTAAGTTACTATACTGGAGGAAAGGAAATTAATTTTCTACAACAAGCCTTAGGGCAGAATTACCATAGAATACTACAACTTTATTGTCCTGGGATAATTTTTTCTTTGCCCTTAGGGTTTCACAATAGTGCACACTCATTTATTCGTCAAACAATAGGCATGCATGAGTATAAAAGATCTTCACAACAATATAATTGTTCAACAGTAGTACACATTCACAATTTCATATAACCATAGGTGTCATGGAATAGTATTAAAAGTTCTACAATAATCTGATCCTCCAATCAAATCACAGCTAGTGAGGGTTGGTTGCCTACATAGAAAATGTATCCAACCAATGATCACCAATGTTTCTTTGTAGCTTCAACAAATTAATAAACCAATCTTCGACTATACTAAACTACTCAAAATGAGCTACGTTAATTGACCATCTACCATGCAGTCCAAAGCTTACTAAATAGTAGCATGAATTGTTCTAAGATATTTGCGAACTTGTTTGCGGTGATAGAAATTGCTTGTTGGTTATTTGCTCTATAATGGACTCAGACTGTAATAGGGCTCAGATAAACAGATGAATAGAGCTCGGTTGGTTATGCAGCCCTATGGCCTCGATCTATGACATTGCAGCCCAAAATTCCTCAAATCCTACTTTAATTCACTTTGTTGGACCTTAAAACTTTGGTGTCTGTAACAGACCAAGATGTTGGTGCTTAGAACAAGCCCTTCTCCTTCATAGATGCCCTGCGACTTTCAATTTGGACCTCATAATACTTGGAGTAACCAATGCCATCTCTTGACGACCAATGCATCGAAAATTCCCAAGGTGGGACCCTGCACTGGATGAAGGCACTGATGAGAAGAAAAAATTAGTTTCCACGTGTTGAATTTTGATGAAAGGAAATGAAGAAAAAAAAGGGAGGAGATTGGTTGGGTTAAACAGAGTTTGTCGAATCAACTCCATATATATATATAAATAATTAAAATGAGAAACAACATACATCTATAATCAAGTACTTCCACCTATATAATTATAATATCTACCACATTCATAAGAACTCCAAACACTACCACTAGAAACAACAATTAAATAAAAAGTATAATGTATGTTTAAGATAGACTGTTGATACTATATATTAGGGCAAACCAATATATCATTGATGACGTATGAAAAGAAGTTAATACTTGATTAATGGTTGGATATATATTGAATAGAGATATGCTAAATGTTAATGAGTGAATGTCCAAGTGTGTAAAACAAAGGTAAAGGATTTTTTTTTTTAATAGAGCTATGGAGGCATGTTACAATGTGTAATATTTGTTATTTTATTTTTAAGATACTTATAGCACGTAACAAAATATTAATTAAAAAATATGTTAATGTTGTTTATATATAGTATTTTAGCAGTTATAATATATATTTTAAATGAAATAATTGTAAATTAATTTTACATACAATGATAATGATGATGATATTGTCGAACTTTAAGAAGGTAAGAAAATGATAATTCTTAGAAAAGGTAAGAGATTACTAAAAAAAATTATTTTTACTTTAGAAAAACATTAAAAAAATGTTTCAAGATCATCATAATTTTGTTAGATTGAATGGTCAAGAAAGCTAATACTATGACAAATATTTTGAAAAATAAATGTGAATGTTAATTTTCCAAGCCACTTAAGCCTCTAACATATTTAGTATAAATTTAGTTTTATTTTAAATTAAATGTTTTGATTTAAAATTATAATAATTTTATATTAAAATATAGCATAATTATTGTTTTCTAATAAATATTTTGGATGTGATGACTATCAAGATGACAGTGTCATGACAACTTTCCATCATCCTACTTGATTTAAAAATGGGGCATAATATATTTTGGATAACATTATAATGTCAATGCTCGATATTTAGTTTGAGTGGTTTTGTTGTGAATAACTAATTTTGTTAGTCTCAAATTAGTTTGCAATTTTCATTAACTAGGAAAGGAAGAACGTGGGCATTGACATGTTGTTGGTTTATCACAATCATTGTGGGCATAATATATTTTGGATAACATTATAATGTTAATGCTAGATATTTGGTTTGAGTGGTTTTGTTGTGAATAACTAATTTTGTTAGTTTTCAAATTAGTTTGCAATTTTCATTAACTATGGAAAGGAAGAAAGTGGGTGTAGTTGGTCTATCACAATCATTGTGGATCAATATATTTGAAATGTTATATATAATAATATAAGTTAATAAATGTTATAATTTAATAATTTAATTTAATTTGAAATGTTTTTTTTTTTGCAAAGACTAATTCTATTAACTGAAAAGTAAAATAATATTACAAGGAGTTGAGGCCTCAGATAGCAACACCCGAGAGCACTCAACGCAGCAAAACTACCCCAGTATAGGTAGAACCTGGGAGAACTAGTTATAGAGAGCTAGAAAATAGATGGAGAACCCAGAGATAGACCAGCATAACATAAGAAGAGATCCAAAAGCAAGACAGATACTTTCCTTGGCTAACTAGAAGATCTTTAGACTACCACTACCCGAAAGGAAAAACAAAACCATCTGGCTATAGATGCTGAACTAGAACTGCAAACAAAACTGCCTGAAGTTGGTCATAGCAGACCCACGTGGCCTTAAACAGCCACATCCTCACTTGGAGGCACCTCCTTCATTAGACACGCAATGTCAGTCCACATATCTTCGTTTCCAGCCTTCTCCCCTGCTGGGCTTGCCGTGGGGTGATGAGTGGCTTTGGAATTCCCTTCCCCGACCACCAGGGCAATGTCTTCAGGAGGCAGAGTAACGCTGGGAGCGTCACCCATGTCGAGCCTCTTTCCCTTTCGATTCTCCGGGCTTCCTCCATACGTGAACTGCTTACTGCTCTGAGAAGGCTCAGAATCCACACACAACAAAGGATAAAGCTAGTTTTCTTCTTCCGAGAGGATAATAGTGATATGAGCAGTGATCAATGGCCTATTGAGATTGCTCTCGAACTTGAAGTGCGTGGTGTGAAACACACTATTCGGAATCGGCCTGCGAGCAGGGCTAAGAGGAGGCACATTCACCGGAGCGGAGGGTAAATTAACAGGAGACAGGGCAGGGTCCACGGAACAGCTATCCTTCGAACACCTTCGGCTACCTCAGTGTCCCTTGGATTGATTCCTCAAACTCTGACGAACCATATTGAGGTGGTGAGGGGGAGGCACAGTGAGACCAGGGACAATGTCAGGAGGGCAATAAGACGGCACTGGGAACCACTTCGATCACACAAGATAGGCCTGAGAAGACAATGAGGGTAGCACAATTTGAATCTCTAGAGAAGTAAAAAGCTTACCGCTGATAGCAGATTCTAACCACAGACAGGAGAGCGGGGTACAGACATGAAGCTTGCCTCCGTGAGCAAAGACCGGATTTTCCCCCAAGATCCGCAGCGAGCCGGAGCCTAGAGCATAAAGGCTGAACACTAATTGTGGGGAGAATAATACAGAGTGCCATGATTATAACTACCACAGCTTCACCTTGAACGGAGAAAACCATTAACGCAGAGATCCTACCAAATCTGCCCCTCTTATGTTTATCCTTCTTGCGCTGGGTGAACTCCTGGGATGCCACGCTGCTCTGCAGCTGGCAGTACCAAACCTAACTGTCATTCATTGAGAGCATTAGAGTTCATTAATTTCACCCGCATCCGAGTAATTTAATTTGAAATGTTATATATAATAATATAAGTTAATAAATGTTATAATTTAATAATTTAATTTAAGTATTAGAATAAAAATAATTATGTGTATGTAGTTGATATATCACATTTATTAATGTGATTGTGCTCGTTGTATTTTTTTTTTGGGATTACTACAATTTGGATTTTAAAATTTTCCAAAAATCAAGCTTTACATTAATATTAAGAATTTTCATGAGAAATAAAGCATAATAAGCAAACAAGATATGGGAATGAGAAACTTACAAATATAAACAAAAAATATTTTGGGAAGACCTCCACCCTGCGGCATCACATTTAAGAGGGTTTGCATCACATTTAAGAGGGTTTAAGAGGGGGTTAGCATAGCCAACCTACCTCATGCAACACATTTAAGAGGGGGTTAGCATAGACGACCTACCTCATGCAATGCAAAGGCAAATATAGATTAATGCACTCCATTCATATGCTAGACAATGCTATACTCAATCACTCTAAGAAGAGAGACCTTGCTCTCTGGTTTTTATGTTATCTTTAGGCTTCTCCCCCACCACATGTGGGATAATTCCCTCAAGTGATTGATAGTAAAAAGTGTGTCTTCGGCGGAAAATTCATAGAGCTGGGGTGTACTTAATGAGATTTCTTTCAGGCTTGGGCATTAGCACTTTGTTATGGTCATTAATTGACATGCACTTGCACTCTAGGAAACTTGGATTCCAGGATTGAAGGCCTTCGACCCATGCATTGGTCGTTCAACAATGGTAAAGGGATAGGCTTGGGGAAATTAGGGGTCGGATCTTCAGGATGCTAACGGCAACTTCAAAGCTCGCATTGTAGGAGCAGGAGGTGTCAAGCTTTATCCAACTCACACATCCTCACTGATTCATGTTTGGAGGGATGGTTAGTACTGGGTAATGTTTTATATATTAAAATCCTCTAGTTTAGTCATTTCGTTCTCTCGTTATGTTTTTAGTTGTTGTATGGTAGCTTGTTATGTTTTGAGCTTAACTAACATGTGTGATTGACCAAATTTTGGTGTCTCCTAGTAGTTATTGGACCTTGTTAGGAGTCTTTCATTTGTCATTCCTTTTCATAGGGCTTCCTTTGATCATTTTCACAAACCTAGAACCCCATAGGTTTTTCCTTTATCTAATTTTCTCAATATCAATCCCTCGGATCTCCAAGTGTTGTGGTTAAGAAATCTAGCTAGGTTATTTCTTATTTAGGGCAGTATGCCCTAGAAATAAATGTGTTGCCACTAGAGGACTAAGAGAAGGGGTCCTCAGGGCAGGTCGTGTGCCCAAGCCCAAAAAGCTATAACTATCTTCCACTCTCCCACCTTCCTTGAATTTTTTGAAAAAAATCGTCAACATGAAGCTTTCACCACTAGTGACGAATGAGCTTATTTTGATTCAAAAATCAAAGCAGAGGTAGCCAATTAGATTCTTGGCCCTAGAGAAACTAGGAGAAGACAAAGCTAGTACTTTGAATTCCATCACCCTCCATTAGCAAATGAAAACACTTTTAGGCAGGGTCCTCAAAGAGAAACATGAAGACCACAATGATATAATCTCTTCATTGAATGAAATGAAATCGGTGCAATGATATCAACACTCTTATCTTGTTAGTTTGGATTCCTGACTTGCTCCTCTTGAAAGCCATCTTTAGTGTGAACTAAAACTTCGTACTCCAGCTAGAACATGCACTCAAAACCTAACCGAGTCACTTCATCAAACTCTTGATGTTATGCTTTGCTACTCTACAATTGTTTTTTACTTTATATAGTTCAGTCTTTGGCAGATATAGGAAGTTTCTCAATTTTAGTTGCTTTTATTTTCAACTATTTGAAATATGGTCAATGGTGAACAGATTTGGTTTGGCAGATATAGGAAGTTTCTCAATTGTAGTTGCTTTTATTTTCAACTATTTGAAATGTGGTCAATGGTGAACAGATTTGGATTTCCTAGAGGCAAATTGAGACTAGACATTGCATGAACAATGATATTATTTTTATTGGTGTATGAAGAAATTATGAAGAAAAAAATCTAAATTCACCTATCTCTCTCTCCCTATTTCCCCGTCCTCTCCTTCTCTCTCTTCCCCTTCTCTCCCTATCTCACTCCTTCTCTCTCTCTCTTCCCTATTGCTCTCCTCTCTCCCTCACTATCGCTCCATCTCTCCCTTTTCACTCCCTCTCCCTCTCCACGTTTCTCTCTCTATGTCTTTTTTCTTCCCTCCCTCTCCCAACACCTCCAAATCCATCTCTCTCTCCCCCCTTCTCTTTCAAGTCCTCTCTCTTCACTCCCCTCTCTCCCACCTCCCTCTGTCTCTCCCCCCATCACACTCTCTCTCAACCCTCCAAATCTTTCACTATCTTCCTCCCTCTCTCCTTCCCTCTCTACCCCTCTCTTCTCCCTCCATATCTCTCTTTCTCTCTCCTCTCCTTTTCCCTCTCTTCCCTCATCTCCTCTCTCCATCATTACATCTTCATCTCTCCCTTATCACCCCCTCTCTCTCTCCACCTTTATATCTCAATGTCTTTGTTATTCCCTCCCAATCCATCTCTCTCTCTCTCTCTCTCTCTCTCTCTCTCTCTCTCTCTCTCTCTCTCTCTCTCTCTCACATCAGGAGATCATTTTAGGCTCAAAAATGAAAGTGCCCAAAACTTCTTGAAACTAGTGCCAAATCGAAGAGCTCGACAATTTGAATCCAACACAAATCGTTTCATGCAAATATGACATCAGATACTTCCAAAATCATGTTTTGATCGTTTTGGGAAACATGTAAAAAAAATTGAGTTGGGTTGTACAGGGTTTCACAATTAGCGGTTTGTACCGTTGACTAGACCCTGACTGTACAGGTTCATTGTTCATCACTAGCCAATCTCTACTTGACACTTGGCACAATTGTATTGGTTGCGAAATGGTGGAATTTCATTGGTTGATTGGGTTGGTTGAGGTGGACCAACTAGGGAGGACCATGTGGGCCAACCAGAGGTTGCCTCCTGGTGGCCACTAAAATTTTGTTAAGGGTCAAACAACACCATAGGGAGTCGAACTCATGACTTCCCACCAAACAACCATAAGCTTTACCACTAGACCATCCATTGCATGTTACTTGATATGGTTATGGAAAAAACTATATTTAAATTTTAAGAGCGCGAAGTATGGTGGAGGGGGGTCAGCCCCTAAGGGCTCAGCCCCAAGACACATGTATTCCATATGCTCTCGGCAAATGCAAAAGGTGCCAATATAGAAGGCACTAGGCTTTAGCCCTAGGCATAGTCACATGCCACCCTCATACAACCAGGAGCGCATAGGGATAAAGTGCTAAGGAAAAGGCGCTTGCTACAAGGGGGCCAGCCCCAGGTTCCATCACTACCATATGACCTAGAGCCGAAGGAAAAGGAGCTTCGATGGGCAGGGCAAGCGTTAAGGCCCGACCTATGGACTAATGGCACAACATGACCATGTCCCCGTGTTAAGGGGCTTAACTGGTGGGGGCGAGCGTTAAGGCTTAGCCCTCGGCCCTTTGTGGCCCATGTGGCCATGTTTTTCGACCCTAAAGAGTTAGAGGACGAATTAATGATCCAACAAATTGCACCTGGGATGGGTGAATTTGTCACTCAGTTAGCGATTTTTCAAGCAGATTTGTAGAACAGTTAGTCAGAAAGTCGAAATTGTTGGGTTTTTAACAGTGAAGTTCATGGATGAGCTGGTAGCTCATAAATTTTTGAGTTTTTCACCAATATGAGCTCAGAAAGAGGCTATCTGGAGGTTTTTGGATCCTCTGAATCCATTGGTGACCTTTTTTTTCTGTTTTGAGCACATATAGATGGCCTTTTTGCAGGTTGGAGGCTAAGAGGTGTATGGATCAATCAGAGTTTGGTAGCATTTCCTAAGGGTATTGAGCATGAAGAAGAACTTGTACGAGTTTCTTAATTTCCATAATTCATTTGGAGCAACTGATACTTGCAGGGTTCAACTCTTGGACATTTTTCTCTCTATGTCAAGTTGAGGGAAGCTTGGATTATGTCCTTCTTTTTGCATGTATGCTCATTTTCAAATGAGGTCTAGGGTCATTGTAGGAGATTCTTTGTATTGTTGTAGTTTACATGGTGATTGTAGGTTACCATGTTGTTTTTATGTGAGCGTTCTCTACAAGGGAACATTTCCCCTGTAGATTCTTTTTTCTTTTCTTTTCTTTTTAGATTTAATTAAGAAATGTCATAAAATTAAATTAATTAAAAATATTTATAAAATATTTTGATTGTGAAATAAAGTTATGGTTTTTGCATGTGTTTGATAGCCATGTTTATTGGCCATGGTTTGTTAACTGATATAATTTAAGCAAAGAAAATTTTTAATTTAACAAAATTAAATTGTTATTATTTTTATTTACTTGCTCCAAACTACATTTTGTCAAAGACTAAAAACATTGGATGTATTTTTTGTGTGTGTGATTATTTTTATGTAATATTATTCATAAGGAGACATTAAAAAATGGACAATTATACAATTTTTCTTTACATTACATCTAACACTATACGCCTACCTTATGATTAGTTCACATCTACTTTTATATTTAATGGTTAAACACCCCTCTTCCACTAATTATTATTTTATATAAAAATTATTAATAATAAATAATAATTTATTACATTATATTTTATTAATAATAAATTAAACTCCGTTTACTTTTCCTATTATAAACTTATAATATTATTAAGTGTCCCATTTCTGAAAAACCTTATATAAAAAATTATCATAGCCAAATCCGCAATTATCTTTAATAATTAACCAAAAAACTTAAAATTCCAAAAATAAATTAATGAAAAAATGACAAGCAACATTATAAATCCATTACTCATCTAAAATCTAAAACCTTGTAACTGAAATCTTCTCTTTTTTTCTACTGGCCTTAATATGAAATATATTATAACAAAACCACGTAATTAAAAAATTAATAAATCAGCGGGTAAAACATTATAAATCCATTACTCACCTAAAACACTATTTCTCTCCGCGTGCATCAAATGTTAATGTTTTCCTTTAGTACAATGAATAGGAGATGCAACGTCAATATATCTTCAAAAAGTTATTTAAAAAATAAAAACAATTTGAAAAACTTAAAAGTGAAAATCCGAAAATATATCTTCATCGGAAACTTAATTAAAAATAAATAAACAATCTCAAATAATAAACGGTAAAGCTAATAAAGCCTAAAAGCCAAACCCAACCCCAACCTATGGCAACTGTTATTTAAATTAGGTTGATATTATTAATTCAAATTAGACCAAATATTCTTTATGGGCGGGTTGTGGATTTTTTTAATTTAAAATATATTTTTAAATATTATAAATTAATTTAATACCATAAAAACCTTCAAAATATTTAATAATAATTAAAGAAATTAACAATAAATTTAAGCACATCTCTACCAAATTAAAAAGACAAAGATTCACTCAAAAATAAATGCCAAAAACACTCAAAACTTACTAACACTTAATAGTAAGGTTAACTATTTCACATCCCTCTCTATTAGTTGTGTGAAGAAACTTCATTGAGTTATATAAGAGTGATTCAACTATCTTTCAGCTTGCAAACAAAATCTCCAAAATACAATAAAAATATACTTGATTGATTCACTATGTCCCACACAAATATATCAATGGTCTGTCAATTTAATAACTATGATAGTTAAGATTAATTTTTCCAGCAAAATCAATCAAATACAATTTAACTTACATGTCTATACTCAATCAACTATTACCATTTAAATTTTTTCGCACCTATCCATGTTAACATTTTATATTTATTTATTTATTATTATTATTATTATTTCGTAAAAAAAAAAAGTGTTATTTGTATTAATATCAAAGAAAAGAGGTTTACAAAATAAAATTCACATTTTATCTGGCAATCATATTCTAGACCAAACATTAACAATTACAATATGTTCAAAGTTTTCATCAAGAAACATCTCCCTCAATATACAGTGTAAGGAAAGATGAAAAGTATAAACAAGTAGTGAAACTGTCTAGTAGTATTGTTATGGATTGAAAATCAGCCCGATACTAATATCAAAAAAATAAGTCCCTATTGTAATAAACACCATCTGCAAAGGAGAAACCTCACTTCGCACATGACACTGTGAGAAGCCCAGTGGCCAAGCAGAAGAAAGTTAATCAACAGGGAGAAAAAGGAAAAAGGATTTTGATTTATGTTCCTGGGAGGATAAATTCCTTCATGTTATATGTAATATTTTCTAGAAGTATATCCATGTACCACTCAAGTGATAGCCCTTTCTTCGATAAATTGCCAGCTTGTTCATTTTGTGATCTATCCACGTGTTGGATAGAGTAACCCTTTTGTACTTGCCAGTAAAACTCAATTCTTTTCATCCATCCTGTAAGGTGGGGATTTTTTATGGAAATTTTCCCTAAGACATGGTAAATTATGATTTTCGAGTCTCCATAAATATGCAAATCAGGAATGTTTAGGAATTTACAGAAACATAAGAGTCCCAAGAGTGCCATTGCCTTAGCTTTGTTATTGGTACCTTTCCCTCCATTCTAGTAAATGTTGATTTTTTGATGTTCGTTCACGGAAATGTTGATACCACAAGCACATATTCCATTTTGTGTTGCTCCGTCGAAGAATACCCTTGTGTATTCCAAAATAAATTGTTATGTCCATTGGTTTTATTTTTATACTGTTTGAGTTGTGGCATGTAACTGTTGTAGAATGAGATGACCTTGTTAGTAATTTGTTGAAAATCTTCCCGTTTGTTTTGGAACAGAACATTGTTCCTCCACTTCCAGATCGTCCATATAACAATTTCTGGGATGGATCTCCAAGAAACTTTCTGCACGCTCCACCATTCGAGTGAGTCTTTTAATGGAGAATGTATAGTATAACTGAATCCAAGTAAAAATGATAGTTTCCTCCATATCTGAGAGGTGAGGTTGCAAAGAAGGGAAATGTGTTCATTATTTTCCGCTCCAGCTTTGCAGATTAAACAGATACTCGACCCTTCCCACTGTCTCTTTTGCAGATTGTGCCAAGTGAGGTTTTTATTATGGTAAACTAGCCAGGAGAAAATAATGATTTTGCTTGGGACTCCTGTTTTCCATAATCAAGTAGGGAATTGACGTCCTGTTTAGGAAGGTTGTATCTTGGACAAGGTTAAATAGGTTTCAGCAACACTTATATTTTCCTTTCCCCTTTCCCCTTCCAAGTGAGATAGTCTTGTGGTTCTGTACGACAGATACCAATACTTCTTATGATCGCCAATGTCTTGTTCCATTGGAGAGCCAACTGTCCTTGTAGACCCAACTCATGAGCTTCTTTCCATATGGGAGAAGGTCCCTACCAACCTGCAATGACCTGTCCCCAAACAAAGATGCCCATACGATGAAAGACAATTATGATTTTTTGTGGAATAGAGCAATCCTTCCTTGCTCCAGAATTAGGATCTAGATCGATGTACATTATATTCCCATTGTGAAAAGTCCATGAGAGGTTCTGTAGGAAGAAAGGTTGTATTTTATGGAAACTTTGCCAGATAGCAGAGCCATGGATGGATCCAATTGTGCCTTTCATGTACCAGAATGTAAAGTCTTTGTTGCCCATATACTTTCTTTTAATGGACCTACTCCAAATGCCTTCTCTATATATACCCCTCCATAAGGATTTGCATAATAAGGCTATTCCAAATTTCCCTAAATTCATAATCCCCCAACCTCCTAAATCCTTTGGAAGAGTAATGTTAGAAAGCTTTGTTAGTGAAATTTCTTCTTTTCTTTACTTCCTCCCCAAATAAAGTTTGTTGTCAATCTATTTAGCATTTTTATAATGCTAGCACGAATATAAAAAAGGTGAGCCAAGTAAACAGTCAGTTGTGCTAAAACTGATTGTTCAAGTACAACTCTTCCTCCCACGGACAGGCACTTGTTTTCCCAACCTGATATTCTTTTAAAGTAGCGATCTGTGATCCATTGCCAGTCTGCTCTGGAATAGTAGGAGGGTTTATGGTGATATCCGAGGTATTTCATTCCTTCTTGTATAGGAATTGATTTTATGTTATACAGCTCTGCTATGTAGTCAATGATTTCCTTGTCACATTTCCCATTATAGATAATAGATTTTCTTTCATTTATTTGTAGACCTATGGCCCTTTTGAAATTCTTCAGGATGTTGTAAAGACATATCTAGGTGAAACGATAAAGCATTCCAAAAATCAGGATGTCATCAACAAAAAAACTGTGTGAAATGTAGTTGTTTTTACTGATCATCAAAGGTCAGCAATGACCCTTCAAGACAACCTTTTTTATATGCAGACTTAGGTAATCCATTGCCAGGATGAACAGTGACGGGGAAAGGGAACATCCATGTCTCAAACCTCTAGCAGCAAGGAAGAAGAAAGAAGGATGTCCATCAATAAGGATGGCAAAATTTACCTTCTCGACGCAAGCCATAATCCAGTTGATATAGGAGTTATTGAGTCCAATTTTGGTAAGTACACATCTTAAGAAACCCCAATCAAGACAGTCATATGCCTTTTTTAGATCAATTTGCAGAATCGCATCATCGAGTTTTTTTGTGTGAATGGAGTACAAACTTTCCTATGTGTTTGCAACTGCATCATGAATAAGTTTGTCTTTTTGGAAACCATGTTGTTCTTGTGAGATATAGTTTGAAAGGGTACCTCAAAGTCTGCCAGCAATGATCTTAGATATTATTTTATAAATTGCGTTGCACAAAGATATAGGTCTAAAATCCAAGAAGGTATTGGCATATGTCTTTTTTGGAATGAGGGAAAGGTAGGTTGAAGATATGTATTGGTGTATTTTACCCGACATTTTGGACTCCTCGACCATACTCAGAAGATCCTTCTTTACTAAATCAAAAAAGTGAAAGAAGAATTCTATCGTCCATCAATCCGGGCTAGACATTTATCTTTCTTAAAGGATTTCATTACTATCAAAAATTCTTCTTCAGAAATTGGTCTAAAAAATTCATCATTTTGTTCGTTATTGAACATAGTGGGATATGGGTCAATTCCCGAGATGATACCTTCAACCTTTATGTTCTCATTCCTACTACAGGATTTCTAGAAGTATCCTGTAGCTGCATTGCAAATATCTTCCTTAGAATAAAAATTATTTCCCCCCTCATCCCTAATCTCCCAGATAGTGTTAATGTTTCCCGGTTGATTTGCGTATTTATGAAAAAATTTGGTACTTCGGTCACCTTCTTTTAACCATACAGCCTTTCTTTTCAGTCTCCATGTGGCTTCCTCAATGGCCAGTGATTTGTTTTTCTTAAACTCCAGTTCTTTTATGCGGAAGCGAAACTTTAAGGGAAGACATTGATCTCTCATCCTAGAGGCAATCATGTCCAATTCCATCTGAATGCCATCCAGGGCTTTCCTATTTGTTTTTAGCTTCCAGATTTGCCGAGGTTTTACTATTTTGCAAAGGGAAACTAAATTGTCAAGGAGGTGTTGAGAAGGGGAGTTGCTGCCTAGAAGAGAGCAATAGGGCAAGGTGTTAGTAAACAAGATCATTGAACTTTGGGTCATCCGACCAAGTTCTATTAAATTTGAAAGGGAAAGGGAAACCTTTCCGGATTCCAGAGTTTTTCCATGGCAGTATGATGGGCCTATGATCTGAAATGAAGTAATTTAAGATGTTTGTATCTAGTATGCCCAGACGTTCTTAACAACTTATCATGGAGCAAGAAACGATCGAGTTTTTTGGCCAGATAAGTCGGACTAGACCTTCCATTACCCTATGTGGGGCATAAACATTAAGTATATGGATGAAACCAGAAATGCCCTGGAAATTGGCCACAAGCGAGATACCAGCGAAACATCTAAAAGCTTTGACCGTAACCCAAGTTAGATCCCATAAAACAGCAAGGCCCTAGAGAAGCCGGTGGAATCCGTGGCAGTATAAAACCTATTTTAAAAAAAAATGATAAGTTTCATCAAATTCCAGACTTGGTTGAACGCAAATCAAATTCCAGACCTGGTTGAACGCAATTCAGACTTTTGAACGCGCGCGCGATTACACGACCATTGAGATAGTTTGAACCGTTATTCATCTTCATGCCACGTCAATTTTTTATAGGCAATTAGTTCCGCATATTATTATTGGGTTAGCATATGGTACTAATATTTACTCTACTCTTATGTTTGCCCAAGAAAAAAATGTCCGAAGAGTTTAAATTATTAATAACATACTGTGAAAAAAATAAAATTAAAATTGAAAAGATAAAGTTTAAAAAACGTTTCTTATTTTTAAGTAAAAACGTTAAATTATTTGTTAATTTTTATTCTTTTAAGTTTAATATAAAGCTACGTTATTGTAATTTAATATAAATATATGTTATTGTATATTTCTGAAAATCTTTATAAACGGTATGATACATTTTTGTTATAAAATATTTACATATGTTTTGTTTCAAAAGTCTCGGTTGATGAGCTAAGGATCAGTGTCGCCCAAGGTTTCATTTCATTGGAGATATGCGGCGGCCTCCTTATGCTAAGCACGTCGTCAACCAGAGCGCATAATAAAAAGTAGGTGCCGAAAGGCTCTTCGTTTCTCCGTCAGAAACGTGTGGGTAACCCTAAGATGTCGGTGTTTGACCTGAAAGGCCGGTGGGTACTGGTAAGGTCGGTCGTGTTTGCTTTTAAAATAACTTCAAGAACCGCTGTTGCCAATGTCTAACAAGATGGGCACGACACGCACAATACTGGCGGTGACGATTTTGTTGTTGGGATGGCTCTGCGTATTGTCGGATGCTTTTACTCGTGTTGGGGGCATCCGCGACATAGCGGATGTGGAACACAATAAAGAGATTCAAGACCTTGGGCGATTTGCTGTCGATGAATACAACAAGCAACAGGTGGTCTGTGTGTATATTGTGTAAAATTTTGTGATTTATATTCCACCAATAGGTATATGCACTTCAAAATTAATTGAGGTATATGCCATTTAGACCAGGATCTGGTTTTGTAAATATTCGTTACGTTAACGAACCAAAATAACTGTAGCAAAATGAAAAATGAAAATGGAAAGAGGCTTAAATATCTAAAAGTCAAATTTAAATAATCTTAATTACGTTAACGAACCAAAATAACTGTAGCAAAATGAAAATGGAAAGAGGCTTAAATATCTAAAAGTCAAATTTAAATAATCTTAATAATAATATATTATGTAATACTGATATCAAATCATAATCCAACCATTTAAATGCACTTTTATAATCCAATTATCTAAGATACGATTGTCGTTAAAGCAAGGTCTAAACAGTCTCTTTTGAAAAAGCAGTAGTCTTTGAGTGTCTCTAGTCTAAACAGTGTCTCTTTTGGAAAAGCAGTAGTCTAAACATACTGTTTTTACCCAGAAAATTATAGTAATTTAAGTAAGATTTTCATAAAATATGGTAGAATTTTTTGTAAATTTAAGTTATAGTTGTCAAATTTTAAGCTTTTGGGTGTTCCAGAAGTTTTTGGTGGTGCTAATCTATTTCCACTATTAAAATCATGATTCAAACATGGCTTTTTTACCCAGAAAATTATAGAAATTTGGATAAGATTTTCATAAAATTTGGTATGGATTTTTGTAAATCCAAGTTATAGCTATCAAATTTTAAGGCTTTGGGTGCTCCAGAAGTTTTTGATGGTGCTGAATCTATTTCAGCCATCAAAAACATGATTCAAACATAACTACTGCAAGAATTTTTTAAATTTTTTGCCCACCGCTTTTACCATCCAAACAATTCCTCCACCTCCGTATCCTTCCATTCTTCTTTTGGAAATAGTTAAACCAACCATTTTCTACCATTTTCGTCTTGCGATAACCGAGGGCAATGATATTATGGATACAATTTGCAGTAGGAAATATGAGTGGTACTTAAATCTGCGAGTACCTCTGGTAGAATGCCCGCGAGAGTGTGTAGTATTTTATGCGTTCTTGCATATGTTCGCCCACATTCAACTCCATAAACCGTGGGCTTTTATTGCTGCATAGCGTGAATCAAATGGCGAGCCTATTTGTTTATTGGTTCAAAGTATCACTCGTGTTTCCACTTGCCCGCCACGTTCTGCAGCAATGTATATCCATTTTTTAGATAATTCAAATAAAACATAATCAAGTCAATAAAATTATAATTTTTAATGTGGAGAAATTAAGTATATCATTTTATAAGAAATAGATCTAAAAATATTTTAGCATTTTCAGGATGGAGATGATTAATAAGTTGACGGAGGTGATGGGATTGGATCACCATTTTTATGCGGGAACAATTACTGAGTTTAATAGTATATTTAACATAATAGGAAGATGGTTTGGTTACTACTTAGAGTGTTTTAGTGATAAAAAGAAAATGAAAATGAAAAAGATTTGGAAAATAATTGTAAAAATAGTATACTAGAAATTATGGATGGTAAGAAACAAAATCATATTTCAAAATGAGGAAATATATAATATTATAGTTACAGCGAAGATCAAAGTTCTCATGTGAGAAATCTTCAAATCCAAATAGATAAAAGATACCAATTTCAACCCTCTCTAATTGGGTCAACTCATTTATCATATCTCCTTCACCATGGCAGAAAAGCACTCTAAAATCAAAATAATAGGAGAAGACTTTAAAAAATGGGTATCCCACCATAAAAATTGCCTCCACTCTACAATCAAAATAACAGGAGAAGGCTTTAAAGAATGGGTATCCCATCATAAAAATTGCATCCTATTCTCATATAAAAAGGAAAAGTAATATAATAATAAACTTAATACCTATGAATTCATCTTTTTAATGTGTTTACAATTAGATTTTTAAAATTTTAATATTAGTGAAAAATTCAATAAAATTATAATTTCAAGTCAATAAAACTATAATTTCTAAAAGTGAATATATATGTATGCGGAGAAATTAAGTATATTATTTTATAAGAAATATATTTAAAAATATTTTAGCATTTCTAGGATGGGGATGATTAATAGCGTGATGGAGGTAATAGGCTCTCATATCACCATTCTATGCAAGAACAATCGTGCAGCTTAATAGTATATCTAACATAATAAGAAGATGGTTTGGCTACTACCTAGAATCTTTTAGTGGTAAAAAGAAAATGAAAAGGATTTGGAAAACCACTGTAAAAATGGTATGCTGGAAAATATGGATGGCAAGAAACAAAATCATATTTCAAAATGAGGAAACAAATAGTATTAAAATTTCAACCATGATCATAGTTCTCACATGAAAAATCCTCAAGGCTAGAGAGATAAAGAGGACAACAATTTAGACCCTCTCTTATTGGGTCAACTCATTTAACATATCTTCTTCACCAATGCACATCATAACCCCCAAAGAGCACTCTAAAATTAGAATAATAGGAGAAGACTTTAAGAAATGGGTATCTAGTCATAAAAATTGCATCCTATTTTTTTATGGGTAGCAAAAGGAAATCCAGGGATGGAAGGAACTAGAGGGGTGGTCTTTTATCCCAAGAATCAACTGGAATAAGAATATCCTTGGGGATTATAATAGATAACCAATCATTTTCTAAAGCCTGCACTCTCTTTCAAGGGATTAACCAAGCTATGGAAATGAATTCTCAAGAAATCACTATGATAGGAGATTCCCTGCTTATCATATCAAGGAGAATAAAAAATACTCTCCCCCAGGATATACGACTTGCTCAGATAAACACAAGAATTGGCAAGATCTTGAATCATACCCCAAGATCCCACATCTAACATGTGTTGAGAGTAAATACCTCTAAATAACAACCCAATCATCGGAATTTTCTCTCCAAGGGAAGGCTTGAGTGGGATGGTTGACTAGTATATGAGTTCGTATAAAGGGAGGCTCTAGGACCCCCACTTTGCATGTTCCATGGACTTTGAAGGGACATATAGGTGCCTTGATTTAGAGACGATGCCTAGAAGTTTCACTATCAATGTCAAAGGGTGTGTATCAATCATGCTAAGGAAGGTTTTGTATTTCATCATTCCTCATTCACTCATAAGGGACTTTGAAGGCACATATAGGTGCCTTGATTTAGAGACGATGCTTAGAAGTTTCACTATCAATGTCAAAGTGTGTGTATCAATCATGCTCGGGAAGGTTTTGTATTTCATCATTCCTCATTCACTCAGAAGGGAGAACCGATGCATTAAATTAGTATTGAACATGGAGTTTTCAACTTGTTAGCTTCATAAGGAGGGAGAGTTCCATTAATATGTGAAGTAAAGTGTTAATTTATTAATTATGCATGAGGAAGATAGTACATAAGTAGTATGATATGGTAAAGTGGTGGTGGTTGGTGAAGAATGACGTTGTTCAAGGGGAGAAGTTATTAATGGACATGTCATTGGTTTTGTGGGCTTAAGTATCTCGGTTACTCATCTTTTGGACCTATGATTCAAAGTTAAACCTAGGTCTTCCCTACTTTTCATTCAATTGTGTCTTTGCATTAGGATATATTATTGGCCCCCTCTGTGGCAATCTATTGTTATTCATGCTTTTGGTTTTGCTTTGTTTTTTGGTCTAAGATACTACTATGTCCTTATATCAGCGGTTATTATCAATGCCTCTAATGGCGCTCACCCTTGTGATCTTATTAAGGCCGAGGTTAGGGGATTTTGCAGTTACCTACAGTTCACCTTTTAGGACAAAAAGTGTGCAGAGGAAATTGATGATATTGTTAAGAGAACCCTAGACATAAGTAAAGCAACCAATTCTCAAGCTATAACTATCGTTTGGATTTTCATGTATCTCTCCCTTATTCATCCCTTCGCCAAAATTTTGAAATCAGATTTTATACAGGTCATATATGTTTCACTCTGTACTCTCTGTCAAACGTACTCACTATTCATTCCTCACCTTCAAAAAAATTTACCAAGAGACAGATTTGGAGAACCCCATGAGTGGGAAAGGAATTTGCAATGACCTTAGGAATTCTTTAAGATGTTTATTCCATGACAATGTCATTGATTACATGAATTGAATCTATGGAGTTGTTCATTAAACATATCACAATGTCATTATTCAGTCATAGTGTCATTATCGATGGATATATTCTTGGAAATATTGTGTCATATTTTATGGATTGTTGGTTTCCTAATGGTGTAGTCATTGGCATTTGAAAAACTAGGTGAAACTCTCCCCAAAATTTTGTAACGTTCAAGATCGAAATAAATAAATATTGTATTTAGGTTTTCAAATAAGAATTTATTTCCATGTGAAAAACTAGGTGAAATTCTCCCCTAAATTTTGTAACATTTAAGATCGAAATAAATAAATATTGTATTTATGTTTTCCAATAAGAATTGATTTCCATGGATAAGTTATGAT